>OVAF01000309.1:0-48224 GCA_900406245.1 Odontarrhena argentea | reverse complement strand
TAATATTATTTTAGTCAAATGATCCCCTAATGGGGATCACCACTAATGATGCTCTAAATACCAAAACTTTTGTTAGGTTCGTTCTTTCTAATTGTTCAGATCTGTTCTGTAACGCCCGCGATCCTACCCAATAGGATCGCCGGACGTGCTATGGCCGTGGGAAGACTAAGTATCGATCAAAAAGGAAGCATTGTTCGGACAAAAGAGGAGTTGTTCGATGGGAAGGAAGAATGATCGAGAAAAACCTAAGGAAGATCGGATCATAGCATAATAAACTGAATCTAAACGATTCAGTGACTCCTCAGACATAGTAATGTCACTTGGTGCCAGAACGGAAAATGCAAAATAAGCTATATAAGGGGGTGAGTACTCTTGAAGGTTGGGTGGTCGGATGGTTGGACCACGGATGGACCGTGGGCAGCCTTACTCACTCGAACATGGATAGACCATGTGTCACGATGGGATAAAGATCAATGCATGGGTGGAATGCATCACGGCATGGTGAGAACGTTCCTTTGACTAAAGGTGATTCGGGTAGGCTGGATAAGCCGTGAATCCAATCTAACTTAGTCGGATGGAACGTTGGGAAAGATTCGGATAAGGAATGACACGGTTAGAGCCAGCTCAAGGAAATTATCCCAGCTGGTGGGACTGTGAGTAGCCGAGCTAACCAGCTCACGGAGTAGTCGGGTAGCTCATCTCAGCTGGACTGAGTGTTCGGCAGTGAGGTAGTTATTGGACTATCAAGTAGCTGGATAACCGTTTTACGGTTATGGGCAGTTATTACCGAAAGGGTGCAAACGAAAGGGTGTCTTTGTGACCCCATTTCTCTATAAATAGCGGACGCCTTGGACAGAAAAAGGCACGCACAGATTGCTTGGGAAACACACAAGTTTCTTAAGGATAAAGCAACATCAAAAGAGAAACACTTAAGCGATCGGATCGTTCTAAGGCAAGTTCTGGTGCGGGAACAGATTGCCTTAGAAGCATCATCGACCAAGTCTGTTCATTCAGAGTTTAGTCGAGGTGTGTATCGGACCAAGGCTAAAAGCCTAAGTCCTCGGGTTATTCCCACAATGATGGGATAACCGTGAGATAAGCGGGTGGATCACCGTGGGATTTATCCCGAAGATACCAAAGCCATCCATTGTCTGGAAATCGTGGCTTCAGAATCACGGATGTTGGGGATGCGGGTGATAAGTGACTCGGGGATTCGGTCAGAATCCACCAAGGCTTGTTTACTAGATCGTTCGAGTAACTTACGGATAATCCCTAAGACTTGGCGATAAGCAATCTCCTGGAAAGGATCCGAATGATCTAAGTCTTTGACAATGGCTGAAACCTAGATAATTGCATTGAACATGTGCATCATGCATAAATCTAAGTTATTGGGTGAATCCGATACTTATGTTTTATCTTGGTTTCAGGCAAGGATAAGGAAAAGGGGAACGGAAGGGACCAGCGTGAAGACTGATCGTGCCAAGGAAGATGGGTGGTGTTGGGTAGATTTCCATAGGATCATACTTTGTAATAGTTTATATGCAAACTTTCATTGTATGAAACCTTTACGTTATTAATGGAAATCACCTTTTCTTCTTATTTCTAAGTCTTTTCCGAATCAAATGAATCTCATAATTTAACTAAGTAAGGAAATGAACTTAGTATTCGGAATGACCTTAAAATGAACCCCAACGATCGAATCATTAAGTGATTCGGAAGGAACAATCTAGCTCGGACTTAAACAATCCGGGTCAGGGCGTTTCATGTTCACACCAAAGATGGATATAGAGGCTTATGTGTGGTTGGTCGTTGATCTACAAACTTACTGAGTATTCAGTTGTGGTCTCTAAATATTTGTTCGGATTTGTGATGATTTTGTAGAAAGAAAAATGCATAAGTAATTATGGGTACCAAAATTTTTTGTGAATATGTATTTTATTTATTACATTCCAAATTTAATGAACTGATATGAAGTACATGACAATCTTGGTGAAGAAGACGATAACTTCCCTTGCCAATCTACTCGCTCGGTCTACCAAGATGAAATCACGGGATCTTCCATATCTCCTATATACAGTATTACGTATGTTAAATTCAAAGGCCGATGGTTTATTTATCACACAAAGCTCGACTTTTGAATCATATGATATTATGTAAATAAGTATAATTTAGGCTAGCTCGGATAATTTTGAGACATGAAGGCGTGATTTGAAAAAATTGAAAACTTAAGGGGCTTATTGTAAACTAGTGGATACTAAACCCAAACGAAGACCTGGGGATTAAACCACTGGCATACCCTGGCACCGTGTCCGGCGACTCAGTCTCAGTATCAGAATGATCTTCGAGCGAACCTGTGCTCATGGACTTGGTCAGTATAATTGAGGTTCGATGTTCGATGATCAAGCTCAAAAAGGTCTAACTTCAGGACAATCCAACTGTCAAGAAAGTGAAACTCTGGCTTCAAGATTATTGATGCCTTCATTTCAAGGGCAAGTTCAATTAAATATTGCTTGGAATGAAAATCATATACTTTTAGACTTGTATATAAGCAAACTGTACATTTGTAACGTTGTTTGACAGCTTTTGATATTTAATAAAACTAGAGTTTTTTTTTTTTTTTTAATCCTTCACTGGAATTCCTTGATTGAGCAATTCAGGTCTCTAGAGGTTGTTCAAATCCCAAGAGCTGAGTTTTGCGGAGCAGGATTTGGACGAGGGTATTCTATTCTGGACACGGGCAAAGTAGCAGAGGTCCATTATTATCTACTTGCTTATCAGTTTCATCGGTAAATCTGTAGCATGAACTTGCTTTCATTGCTCTCATGTTACTTCAACATTACTTGAAGCATCACCCTTTGGCAGGCAGGGTGAAAAATTCATGTTCACGACCTAACTGGTAGCCGTTTTTCCGTAGCCATCAAGCATTACTTGATGTTTTTTAAATTAGTTAAACACCACACAGCTGGCCTGTGTGAACTCAGGCCTCAGCTCTGATTTATTTCTTCATAACCCATCATAATGTACGTAGACTTAGTGACAGTTGACGTACTGGTTGACCGACTTGATTTTCCAAAAGTCTTGCACTTCTGTTTTTGTGGTTACATATCAGTCTTTCAGCTGCATTATCATTTATCACAAGACAAAAGGCATTTTGCAACTTGTTCGTCATTTTGTATTCATTTCCAGAAAAATATGAAAACCATGAAACTCTTTCTTTTACTTTCTTTCACTGCTCTCATGTTACTTGACGCATACGGGTTTACGTATGAAACTGATAAGCAAGCGCTGCTCGAGTTCAAGTCCCAAGTTTCTCCAGGCAGAAAAGGTGTCTTGTCCTCATGGAACAACTCCTTCCCTCTCTGTAGTTGGACTGGGGTTACATGTGGCCGCAAACACAAACGAGTGACTAGTTTAAACCTCGGAGGATTGCAATTGGGCGGTGTGATATCGCCATCTATCGGTAATCTTTCGTTTCTCATATCACTTAACCTCACTGATAACTCTTTTGGTGGAACCATCCCACAAGAGCTGGGAAACTTGTTTAGACTTAAACGCTTGTCTATGGCATTTAATTCTCTCAAAGGTGGGATTCCGAGCAGTCTTTTTAACTGCTCTAGGTTGTTGACCCTTCAATTACACTCAAATCATCTCGGACAAAGTGTTCCTTCAGAACTGGGATCACTGACAAAGCTTTTTAGTTTAGATCTTGGTCAAAACAACCTGAAAGGAAACCTTCCTACATCTCTAGGAAACTTAACATTCCTCAGAGCCCTTAGCTTTGGAGAAAACTATTTCGAAGGAAGAATTCCTGATGATTTAGCTAGATTGACTCAATTGGTGTTTCTTGATTTAGGAGAGAACAGTTTCTCAAATGTTTTTCCTCCCGCAATTTACAACCTTTCCTCGCTTGAGTATATGAGTATCTTTAGTAATAGTTTCTCTGGAAAGCTGAGGAATGATTTTGGTAATTTGCTACCAAATCTTCAAGGGTTACATTTGGGAGACAATTCTCTCACAGGAGGCATTCCAACAACACTTCCAAATATTTCGACTCTTCAAGAGCTGAGATTGGAGTATAACAATCTGAGAGGAAGTATTCCTCTCAACTTTGGAAAAGTACAGGATTTGCAAGTCCTAGCACTTAATCATAATTTTTTGGGAAGCTTTTCAGCTGGAGATCTTGACTTTCTTGGTACCTTAACTAATTGCACCCAACTGCAAACCGTAGATGTAGATGACAATAGGCTTGGAGGTGACTTGCCTATCTTGATTGCCAATCTTTCAACAAAACTCATCGAGTTAACACTTCATTTGAATTTCATCTCTGCAGGAAACATTCCTCACGATATTGGAAATCTTTTTAGCCTACAAACACTTTGGCTATCAGATAATCTACTGACAGGACCTCTTCCAATCTCTCTTGGGAAACTTTCTGGATTGGTGGAATTAAGTGTCTTTTCAAATAGAATGTCAGGAGAGATACCGTATTCTATAGGAAACATCACTCAGTTAGGAAAACTTTATTTGGCGAACAATACATTCGAAGGAATGATTCCTTCAAGTCTCAATAATTGTAGCAATTGTTAGAGGTAAGTATTGAGGAAAATAAGTTGAATGGAACTATACCTCGAGAGATTATGCAAATTGCACCGCTTGTTTTCCTAAACATGTCATATAATTCATTGACTGGCTCTCTACCAAAAGATGTTGGACAACTGCAACATCTTGGTACACTATCTGTTGCGCATAATAAACTATCAGGGGAACTCCCGCCGACTTTGGGGAAGTGTCTGGCCATGGAAAGATTTCAACTGCAAGGAAATTTTTTTAGTGGAAACATTCCAGACATAAGCAGGTTGGTGGGCGTTAAAGAAGTTGACTTTTCAAGAAATAATCTCTCTGGAAGTATAACTGAATATCTCGCAAACTTTAGCTCGTTGGAGTATCTCAATCTATCCGTTAACAACTTCGAAGGAAAAGTGCCAACAGAAGGAAAGTTCAAGAATGCTACTGTAGTTTCAGTATTTGGTAATAGAAACCTCTGTGGAGGCGTGAGGGAATTGCAACTAAAACCATGCTTTTTGCAAGCACCAAGAAATTCAAGAAAGAAAGTTGTGATTGGAGTAAGCATAGGAATATCTTTGCTTTTGCTGTTATTCATCGCTTCGGTTTCTCTTTGTTGGTTCAAAAACAGAAAGAAAAACAAGAAAAAAAACGAAGAAACTCCTTCCATGGTGGGGGCTTTCCATGAAATGATAAGTTATGGAGATCTTCGAAATGCGACTGATGGCTTCTCTTTGAGTAATTTGATTGGGTCAGGCAGCTTCGGTACCGTGTTTAAAGCGTTACTCCCACCAGAAAACAGGGTTGTTGCAGTGAAAGTTATAAACATGCAGAGACGTGGAGCGATGAAGAGCTTTATGGCTGAATGTGATTCCCTCAAGGACATAAGGCATCGTAATCTTGTGAAATTGTTGACGGCATGTTCGAGTACTGACTTCCAAGGAAATGAATTTAGAGCTCTAATCTATGAATACATGTCAAATGGAAGTTTGGATATGTGGTTGCATCCTGAGGAAGTGGAGGAGATTCACAGGCCATCAAGAACCTTAACCCTTCTTGAAAGGCTCAACATAGCAATAGACGTGGCTTCTGTTTTGGAGTATCTTCATGTTCATTGCCATGAAGCAATTGCTCATTGCGATCTTAAGCCAAGTAATGTTCTTCTAGACGACGATCTAACCGCCCATGTTAGCGACTTTGGTCTGGCTAGGATCCTCCTCAAACTGGACCAGGAATCCTTCCTCAACCAACTTAGCTCGGCTGGAGTCAGGGGAACCATCGGCTATGCCGCACCAGGTAAAAATGTTGCAGTTATGTATTGTTTGAATGATGGAAGCTTGTATGTTGGTTTTATTGTTCCAATCTTGCTTATGTTAATTATGGTGCAGAATATGGAATGGGAGGGGAGATATCAATACATGGTGATGTCTATAGCTTTGGGATTCTCCTTTTGGAAATGTTTAGTGGGAAACGACCAACCAATGAGTTGTTTGGGGAAAACTTTACCCTTCGTAGCTATATCAAATTAGCGTTGCCAGAGCGAGTGTTGGATGTCGTGGACAAAGTAGTTCTTAACAACGGTCTTAGAATCGGTTTTCCTGCTTCTGAATGCTTGACACTTGTTTTGGAGGTGGGACTCAAGTGCTGTGAAGAATCTCCTACGAACCGGTTGGCAATGAGTGAGGTGGTAAAAGAATTGATCTCAATTAGAGAGAGGTTCTTCAAAGCCAGAAGAGTAGCTAGACATTGAAGTGTTTTATGCTTCTCCTCTGCAAACTTGAAGAGATATTAGTAGATATATAATCGTCTCCTTCATAATATGCTTGAATATATTCAACAGAATGCTCCGTTATTTGCAGACAAAAAGTTATATTTTGTAATTTGGAATTCCTTTTTCTTCTGGGGATGTTGACTTTGTTGGTAATATGGTAAAACTCAGTTTTATCTTTATTCTCTCCTCTAGCTGTAGTCGTATGCTCTGTTTTGCAATGTGAACCTCTAGTTTTTGTTTCAGGGAATTTCTTGAAGTGTTTGAGATGGACATAGTAATAATAATAATAATGTCTTCCCATATGCTTATACATCAGCTTGTGCGTAATAAAGAGCAAAGGCAACAGAACAGCCATTGGCGCATTAATCCAAAGGGAAGCAAATAGCTTTCAACTTTGTCTGAGAAAAGTAATATCAAAATGCAGTTTAAGTAGGAGAAATTTATGAAGAGACCTTACGGATAAGTCCATCTGAATTAACAAGAAGAGTCTTGATTCTAAAAGTGCAGAGTTTTGTTTTTGAATAGCTATGACTACTACCTTTCTACTTGTTACGCTTTGCAGCACGTCTTCCATGACCCTTCTTTGGTGCTCCTTTATTACGACGCTTCAACATCTCAAGTTTCGATAGGCGCCTACAGAAAACACACAAACTCAAGTTCAAGACCTCTCACACCAGAATTTTAGTGAAACAACAATTACCTAACCAGTGAATTAAACCAAGTGTAAGCAAAGCTCAAAGACAGTACTATTCTTAAACCTTTCTTTCTCAAATAAGAACTAATCCTACAAAACAGGTAATTCCCTTGTCCTAAAGTTACTTTGCGATGTCTCAGCAAGACCAATACTAAGCTTTCACAATTCACAGCCATGGATTCCACAGAATACCAAACTTTCAAGTTTTGTCAAAAAAATTTGTACTCTCTCTATAGAGAATAAAAATAACAAAGTTTCTAGCTAATTGCCAAAACGAAACTCCGTTAACCGGACCTAAACAGCTTTAGTTACGGAAAACTAGTTCTGTTAAAATCTAAAACCCCCCAATTGTAACGCCGATTTCCTATCTCTCCCACGGTCTATTAGTTTGCTATTATCCCACTTTTCCGGTAAATAGAGAAATCTAATGTTGCTCTAATC
Organism: Odontarrhena argentea; assembly: GCA_900406245.1. Taxonomy (NCBI): domain Eukaryota; kingdom Viridiplantae; phylum Streptophyta; class Magnoliopsida; order Brassicales; family Brassicaceae; genus Odontarrhena; species Odontarrhena argentea. Next base: position 40,755 of record OVAF01000309.1, on the reverse strand, counting down.
ATTTGTTTCATAAGAGTCCTTAAGAGTCTCTAGGCTAATTGATCCTAATGAAATCTCTTTTGCTGCATATTCATTTTCAGGTTGATGCAAGAGTAGCACCAGGAAGTCATGCAAAAGAGGCTACATATATGGATTTGATGTTATGTTATCTAGGCAGTGGCTCAATCCCGCTAAAAATGACTCGAAGGCTTGGTCCATTTCATGCAACTGATATGATGATCAAAGCAAATTTATAGAAAAGTAACAGAAATAAAAAAAAACGAGAAAGGTTTTGGAAAGTACTCTTGTTCTTCTTTAACCATGACGTTTTTATCCTCATACTTAATGTCATACGGATACCATTCTGCTACCTTATCACCAATAAGCTTCTTCTTTAATATCTTATTAGGAGATCTCATCCCTGTTGGATTAAGCACATGTCCGAAAATCCTTGCTCTTGCTTCGGTCACTCCAACAGTGACTGCCGTATTTATGAGCTTTTTCAGGGTACCACTCGCCATCTTCCTTGAAACTACCTGATAACAGTAAGAAAACACAATGAAACATGATCATCAGAATCACACATTGTAGTCTGCTAAGACTAACAAAAAAGACTACATTTCAATCTGGTAAATGCCTCATCAAACAAAGGTGCAAACTATGAGAATGAAAAGGGTTTCTATGTCACTGAACTCAACTCCATAACTAGGTTCCTTTTCTTAACATTAGTCTCTAAAGGCAGGAACTTTCGATTCCGAACACAAAAAAAACATCAACATTAGATCCAGACGAATCCGGATTCTGACATCACAGTAATGTTCGAAACACCATCCGAAATCACTAAGTATGGCGATAAAGCATTTCGTTATGAATCAAAGAGATTTTCTTTGAGAAATTTCATCAAACAAGTTCTGTGCCCGACTTAAAAAACTTAGCAAAACAAGAACAACCATTTTCACGATTGATAACAAGCCGAAATCTCGACGGAGAAGAAAAGTAAAGATAGAAGAACTTACGGAAAGAGAGAAAGAGTACGGCGACGGGAGAGAAGAAGAGGAAAGTGGAAGACGGCGAGAGAGAGCAAACAGAAGAGGATTAAAAAACAATAGCTCCTGACGACAGGGTTGAATTTGAAAGTTTTAAAGATTTGAGATTTTTGCGATACATCTAGAAAATAAAAGGATATGTTCGGAAATTAACTAAATGTAATACAAAAAAATTAAAACAATATAATGCTGCTTTCATTGAGAGTTGAACTCAAGACCTCCCGCTTACTAAACGGGTGCTCTAACCAACTGAGCTATGAAAGCTTGTTGTCCTAAACTCCTGTATAAATTATTTATTCAAACTCAAGCTCTTATTAATAACTCTTTTGTGGCTAAATTTTTTTTTTGTAATCGAAATAAAGGTGATTTCGGATTTCAAGTAACTATAATTACTAAAGGGAAACTCAAATTTTCATAGTTATTAACAAGTAGTAATGTAGTATAGTTGTTGGAAAGTAAAGATTCTATTTTTATTGGTTTGAAGAGCTTGAGTTTAATAAATCGACAAATAACATAACATATTAGTTATGTATTAATTTCCATCTGAAACCTGGTTTAGAGATACTCGTGAACTGAATTTAACAACCATATAAGTGGCAAAAGAGTACCAATCCAAATAATTGGACTGATTACCTATACTGTTTATTTATGGAATTATGGGTAAGTTTTTATTAGTTGGGGCCTAACAACAAACTAACATACAATTAAGCATACAAATTGAGACTAATCATACTTCAGGAATAACTCCCCAATTTAAAACACAAGGATAATTGACAGTTATACATAATTCCCACAAATATATACCACAATAAAAAAATACTCTTCCCATCATATGTTTCTAAACTTGTTGATTAAATTATTTTGTTACCAAAATTTCTTATTCTTAGGAGGGTTTATTGGTTCGTGGATTTTAATGGATTTGAAAATTCAGAAGCTTTTAGAAATCCATGTAGAATTCATTGATTTCTAAATCATGGAAACTGGAATTAAGAATGAAATGAACTAGATTTGAAAATCCAGTAAAATGAATTTATAAATCAAACAAACAAATTGAAAAATAAACAATAATGATTTCTTACTTAAATATTATGATAAAAACAAAAATATATATACGAATATTTCATTTCTATTAGAAACTTCACAAGTACGCACAATTGGTTATAAGAGTGGGTTGAACCTTTCGATCTACATGTATGATTGGTAACTTACTCAAACGTAAAAATCCAAGAAAGCATAATACTAACAAATATGCGAAAGAAAACTCAATGAGAATAATAAAATTAAAAATGTAGAAGACGTTAAAGTACAATGGTTCATCGATACAAAGAAAAGAAAGACTGATTAATTGGGTAAAGGTGAGAATAAGCTTTCGTAATAATGAACACAACTTCCACCCGTAGTAGGTGTGAAGAGTAAGTCATAAGATTTGGTATGGAGATCATGTATGAGCACCGGTTGCAAGTAGTGACGACCATGAAGTAATAACTTATTCTTCTCCAAAATCGCGACCGGTAAGAGTGCACAGTCCAGATCTGGTTTTTCCAACCAAGAGAAAGTTCTGGTGAGATCTATCGAACAAATTTTCTTCCATGTCTTGTTGCCGCCTGAATTGTCGAACGACCATACGACTTGGTTGGGCCAGCTTTTCTCGGATACGCACAAGCGGTTCTCAAGGATGGACAAGATAACGTCGCGATCAAGTACATGGGCAAAGGGAGTTTTAGAGATGACTTGAAAAGTTTCCGTGTGAAGATCGAAAGATAAGACTTTGGTTTCTTCACACTCGGTGAACCAGTGAAGTGACCCGTCCAAATACACGGGCATATGGTAAGTAAGAATCCGGTAAGGAGAAGCGGGTAGAACATAACTCCAAGCATTGGTGCTAAAATCGAATACTTCACAAGTGGTTACGTTATCTAGGCCAAATTCAGATGAATTGTATAAGAAAACGGCCTTGTATGTTCCCCTGACCTTGTCTCTTCCCAATCCAAGCTTAGGAGCTGGGATATCAAAATTCTTCTTTTGATAATTAATGTCCATAACGAGTTGTATATTGGAATGAGGGAAACAACGACGCCATCTAGTGGCGGGGTTGACCAAGAAACACGGTGTGCGATAAGAGTAGAGGCATACAAGACCATCACAACTACCATGGCAAACCGCGGTCATCAAAGTAGGAAACCTGGCCGTGGAAATTACTGAAGACCCCAACACAAATGTCGTACTCTGAGGATCATCATCACCATTATCATGTTTACCTTTACCAATGGACACAAAAAGGACATCCAGACCACGTGCTTGCTTACGAAGGATCAACTGTCCTTCTTGGAAACGTGGAGACTCGATTGTGGATTTCCACTTCTTGGAGACAGACTTGAATCTCAGCAAAGGTTTCACAGGAAGTCTCTCGAGGATGAGCTCTACAACATCGTGTGGTAACAATTCCACAGTCGAGCGATGCCTTTTCAACAACATTGTATCTTGTCGTCTCTAAGTTGATCAAGAGAAACTCTATATATACACACACCAGCAGAGAAACCGACCAGAGCTAGGAAACAAAATAATGGAAAATCATAAGTCAGTTTTACTCTTCTTTTTTTATTAATGATAAAGATGATCAAGTCACTTTCTTAATTTTTCCATATTTCAACACTATTATTTCTTCTATATCCAAACTAATTTATTTTTCTACGGATATTTCATATCGAAAGAAAGAAAAAATACGAATCCTAATAATTGGACTGATTACCTATACTGTCTTATTTATGGATACGTTTTTATGATTAGTAGCCTAGTAGGGGCCTAACAACAAACTAAAAGACAATTAAGCATACAATTGAGACTAATCATACTTCAGGAATCATCCCCAAATTAAAAACATCACCTTAAACAAAACAATAATTTACAGTTGTATTTAACAAAAAAATAAAATAATAATTTACAGTTGTATATTCCACAAATATTTACCACAATGAATAATACTCTTCCCATCACATGTTTCTAAACTTGTTGATTTAAATTCTTTTTTTAGCAAGAATTTCTGATTCTTAATTTCTCCCACAATTCTTTTCAGAATAGAGATTAAAAAAAAAAAAAAAAATCTTAACCTCAATTGAATTACTAATGTTAAACCATTATAGAAAGCGATATTCCTAGCACTTTGCATGACAAATATACATCAACACTGTATTTTCTTTCAATCTGCGTATAAATATCTTTATTGAAGTTTATATTTGTACCTATGATCAAGTTGTGCTCCATATGATTGTATGTTATTATTTTGTGTGATCCTATAGTTGTCAATTTCCTGGGAATATCTAGAAACCACAATTTGATGTGTATAGAGTATTAGAGTGTATGAACACGGTGTGATTCATATTCAACAGTAGATACTTCTGCATTTATTTCAAAGATGACATCTACAAAATCCTTTTTTTTTTTTAATTCGGGAAACTATCAGAGAGAATCAAATTATAACCAACCAATATGCAACTGAGTTTGGTAATGATGACAAAATATAGATGAGAGTTCCCCTTTGACTTGGCAATAAATTTTACAAAATATTGAGGAAAATAAACATTTTAAGTAATGTCAAGTAAACTTTTGTTAGTAATAAAACTGACAACATGTACATCTTGTTATAGGTGTTAATTATCTAGATTTTTTTATGTACATCATAAAGTCACTGTGCTATTGTTTATGAGGACTTATGATTTAGAATTTTGAGTTTGTGGTTTAGATTTTATGTTGTTGCGGGAGGGGAGGGGGGCTAATTTTTAAAAGTTTGTTATAATTTTTGAAGGGTTGCTTAAGCTGTTTTCACAACTTTCCCCTTTTATGTTTATAAATATAAATTCACATACAAATTATATATTCGAAGATTATATGCATTTTTATGAATCTAAGTAAAGAAATGTAACTGCTCTCTTTTTCACGAAAGGGGTGAAGTAATACTCCTTCAACCACTCTCTATCTTTCCTTGGCCAAGGTCAAAGCCATATCAACTTATACATATTGCATTATCATTACTTTTTAGAAAAATTTGGTCACATATTATATTACAAAATCATTTAAAAAAAAGAATTTATGTTGTATTGTTTTTTTAAAAAAATATAATGACTTTCATAACTTAAAAATTGGCGAAATCGTATGTTCTGTGAGTTTCAATGAAAGTTGATACGGTATATTTCATCAAATCAAATTACCGTTAAAATTTTTGAACGATTTAATAATTCTGGTATTTTTTCCATATCTTTAATATGTTTTCTATGTAAACGTAATACATAGTATAAATATAATTAACTAAATTATGTTATGCGTCAAAAATAAAATATAATCATGAAATGTACGTATATATTTTTTATTAAGAATAAAATTATTTTTATTGCTATAAAATTAGATAAAATTATGAATTAATCCATTTAAACTTTTACATTCTCTTGTAGGAAATTATTTAGGAATGAGTTCTTTCATTTCTGGAGTAATTTTTTTACAAAGTTAGTTATCAAGTGATAAAAGTTTAGAGATAGGATAAACTTGAAAAGTTGACCACATAGAAAAGATAATGAAATTTCAGTCAACAACCAAACGCCGCAGTTCGATTTCCTTTTCCGTGGCTGGTGCCGGTGGCTACGTTAGCAAAGGTACCAATCACATCATTTTCCCTAATGATTGAGTTTTGTAGGTTCTCTCCGGTTTCTGAGCTGCTTCGGGATGTTTTCAATCGGCTTGCATGCAAATTTTTCTGATGAATCATTTCTCGGTTTGGTTCCCAGCTTCGGCTAATCTGACCACACATACCTGATTCTTTCATTGATGATTTCTCTCTCGAGACTGTCACTCTTCAATCTCAAGGGCTTGGTGATTTCAACCGTTCAAGCTCGATCGTTGATGTTCTTGGACATCTCCCTTGGCTGGTTTCTTCGCTCCTTCATCTTACTCAAGCGGTTTGTTCGAGGACCCTTTCTTAGAGGTTGTTTCAGGCATTAATTTCTTTTCGCCATTCTGTTGTATCCATAGGCAGTAAATTGACCACTGGATCTCTGCGTTTCAAGCTAGAGCTTCACTGGAAGGTAACTTAATTCATCGGAGGAGGAAGATTTTCTTTATTTCTTTCGTTTGTAAATCATCTGGTCCTTAAGCTTTTAGGTTTTGGTATTGAGTTTGATTTCATCTTAGTTTGTTTCTATGGTTTGTTGTTTGAGTTGGGTTAGCTTTTAAGCCCCTTGTAATCGCCGGAGTTTGTTTCTGCAAATTCAAGGTGGCTAGGGTTTGTGTGTTTTGCATGTTTCCTCTTTTGGACTTCTCTTCCTTTTTTGAGCTTTCATCTCTCTTTTGGGCTCTTTGTACTTCAGCTTTTCGTTTTAATTTTAATAAAAATGTTATAAAAAAAGGTTACAGTCAACAAAATCCATTTAAGAACTTAACTTCCTTCTAAATATTTTTAAAATAATTTTGAAGTCTTAAAAGTAAAAAAAAAATGTTTGACTGTTGAAATATTTTTGTAATTTATAGTTGAAATAAAAATAGAAATCTATTTTAAAAAAATTCTAAAAAAGAAAATGGAAAACATTGACCATAATGGAAAAGTACAAAAAATAATATATGTATTACGAAAAAGTTAATGATTGATGTGTAACATATTTGAAGCTGAAAGAATATAAGTTGTAAAACAGTAGAAAATCAAAATTAAACATATTATAGCAAATAGTTATTTAGTAATATTAAACAAAATTGAAAGAGAGTGTAAATCTGACAGAGGCAAAAGAAACTCTTCTTCTTCTTCTCTCTCTCATTTTCAGTTCCTCTGTCTTCTTTCTAAACAAGTTTCGCTACCAGTCCGGTTAATCTCTCCGGCGTCGGTTCGCCGGCGCCGGAATCTTTATCTTTTCTTTTTGTTTTTTGTCTGTACAGGTTCCGCTCTATGCGGTTTCTCTCCTGCTACTCCGGCGTCCAAATTCCGTTTTACAGTTTATCCGATTTATCCTCTCTGATCGCTTCTCTTATCTTCTCTCATCTCTGTTTTTCTTCTTAGTTTGCCTTAAATATCATTCTCCCAAAGAATAACATCTTCGGTTGGTTTTGGGTTTGGAAGTTCCCTAACAAGATCTGAACCAGTAGATTGGGTTTGGACACCACAGAAGCCTCTTTGGATTTGATATTTACGGTATTTCTCTGAAGCTGTTCGTTTTCTTATTCCGAGAAGAAGAAGATATAGGACGATCTTGGTCCAATTTTATATTTTGGTTCTAAAGTTACTGGTTGATTACGGGATTTCTCTGTATTGGAATTTCTGTTCTCAATCACTTGAAGCTTGATTGGGACTTGCGGTGGTGTTTCTGTACGCTGATGGCCGACGAAGATGTCGGAGATTTCAAGCTTCCTCCCGAAGTTTCTTTACTCTTGTGTTTGTTATTTGGGCTTTTGCCTATGTTTTTGGGCTTTAGAACCAATATGTAATTGGACTTTTTATGAAATCAAAAGACTTGGTTGACAANGAAAAAAAAAAAAAAAAAAAAAAAAAAAAAAAAACAAAATTGAAAGAAACTTTTTTTTTTTGGTATCAAACAAAATTGTGACAATATTTCTTCAATTTCATGAAGTGAATCAAATTACATATGGACACACCACAACATAAGTTTTGGACAGTTGCTATTACATTCCCCAATGTCACTCCTCTGACTCCTCGTTGACCTTCTTCTTCCCTTTTCCATTTGTACCTAAATCCTTTTATCCTCTCTGCATTTACTACTACTCCTTAGAGAGAGAAACACACAAGAGAAGAGAGAGAGAGAGAGTATCCATGCACCGTTCATGCGAACCAATCATCATCCTCCAATATCTTAAACCGAAAACACCAAACCCATTCTCTTAAATTCTCTGTCTTTCCAACACTATCACTACTAAATCACATCTTCATCATTCACACAGNTTTTTTTTTAAAAAAAAAAAAAAAAAAAAAAAATGCAGAAAGAATCTCTTCTTTTTGCTCTGTTTCTCCTCTGTTTTTCTCTGATCGGATCCGGTTCGGGTCAAACCAACGATCTTCAGACACTTCTCGAACTGAAGAAATCATTTCTCACAAACCCAGAAGACGACACACTTCTCAAAGATTGGAGACTTAGTAATCCCAATTTCTGCAATTGGACCGGCGTGACATGCGTTGGTGGCTCCGGTTTACGTGCCGTCGTCGGCCTTAATCTCTCTGGTTTAGGATTAACCGGTTCGATTTCACCATCGATTGGCCGGTTAAGTAAATTAACCGATCTCGATCTTTCATCGAACGGTCTCGTGGGTCCCATTCCGACAGCTCTCTCTAACCTCTCTTCAACTTTGGAGTCGTTACTTCTCTTACACAACAGACTCACTGGTACAATACCGAGTCAACTCGGTGAGCTCGTTAAACTCAAGACGTTGAAGCTCGGTGACAATCAGCTCCAGGGATCGATCCCGGAGACGTTAGGGAATCTTGTCAATCTTCAGTCACTCGCTGTGGCCATGTGTGGACTCAACGGTACGATACCGAGTCAACTCGGTAAGCTCGTTAATCTCCGGGAGTTGATTCTACAAGGCAACAACTTGGAAGGACCGATTCCTCCCGAGTTAGGAAACTGTACCCAACTCAGTTTGATTACGGTGGCCGACAATCTTCTCAACGGGTCTTTACCGGCGGAGTTGGGTCAACTCGTGAATCTTCAGAGATTCAGTTTGGCTAACAACAGCTTCTCCGGTGAGTTACCGAGTCAACTCGGTGATTTGCGAAGTCTCCAGTTCCTTGATTTGTTTGGTAACAATCTTCAAGGTTCGATTCCAAAGAGGTTAACAGAGTTGAAGAATCTGACAGATCTTGATCTGTCTGCTAATAATCTCACTGGAGGAATCCCTGAAGGATTCGGAGACCTGAATCAGCTTCAGAGGTTGTTTCTAAATGATACTCCTCTGTCTGGTTCATTTCCAAAGAGTTTATGCTCTGACAATACAAGCTTGGAGGAACTTGGTCTGAGGGGGACTCAACTTTCCGGCGAAATTCCGACGGATATTGGAAGATGTGTGTTATTAAAGGCTCTCGATTTGTCCAACAATACGCTGACGGGTCGGATACCGGATTCGTTGTTTAATCTTGTCGAGCTCCGGTATTTGTATATGAACAACAATAACTTGGAAGGTACGTTATCTCCATCAGTCTCTAACCTAAAGAATCTACAGCAGCTTGCTCTGTATGATAATAACTTTAGAGGCAAGTTACCTAAAGAAATCGGATTTCTCAGCAAGTTAGAGATTCTGTTTTTGTATAGTAATCGGTTTTCGGGTGAAATTCCGTTTGAGATTGGGAATTGCACGAGTCTGCAGCAGTTTGATGTATATAAGAATAATTTTAGTGGTGAGATTCCGTCTTCAATAGGAAGACTAAGAAACCTTACTTGGCTCCATCTGAGACAGAACCAGCTTGTTGGTAACCTTCCAGCGAGTTTAGGTAACTGTCGCAAACTGGGGTTGTTTGATTTAGCGGAGAATAGGCTTTCGGGTTCCATTCCTTCCTCGTATGGGTCATTAACAGCGCTAGACGAGTTACACCTTTACAACAACTCTCTTTCTGGGAGTCTTCCGGGTTCACTTATCAACTTGAAGAATCTCACAAGGATCAATCTTTCCGAAAACAAACTTGATGGCTCGATCAGTCCGCTGTGTGGTCCAAGCTCTTATCTATCGTTTGATGTCTCGGGAAACAGATTTGATGGAGAAATACCTCTTGAGCTAGGGAAATCTCCGAATCTTGATCGTTTAAGGTTGGGGAATAACAAATTCACAGGAAAAATCCCTTGGACATTTGGGAACATCACCAAGCTGTCTTTGTTGGATATTTCACACAATTCTCTTACTGGAATCATACCCAAAGAGCTCGGTTTATGCAAGAAGCTTACAACCCTCGATCTCAACAACAACTTTCTTTCAGGGGTTATACCTCCATGGCTTGGAAATCTTACATTGTTAGGAGAGCTCAACCTTTCTTCTAATCGGTTTATCGGACCTCTCCCTACTGAGATTTTCAACTTAAAGCAGCTTATCGGATTGTCTCTTGATGGCAATTCACTTAACGGCTCGATCCCACAAGAGATTGGAAACTTGGAAGCCCTCTTTGTACTTAACCTTGACAGGAATCAGATTTCAGGGCATCTTCCTCCATCCATTGGCAAGCTGAGAACAAACCTTCATGAGCTTCGTTTATCAAGAAACATGTTAACCGGCGAGATCCCTGTTGAGATTGGACAGCTACAAAAACTTCAAATTGCTTTAGACCTCAGCTACAACAACTTTACAGGAAAAATCCCATCAACCATTACAATGTTAACAGTGCTTCAATCTCTTGATCTGTCTCACAATCAGTTAGTGGGAGAAGTTCCTGCTCAAATCAGTGACATGACTAGTTTGACAAATCTCAACCTCTCTTACAACCACCTCGAGGGAAAATTGAAGAAATGGTTCACGAAATTTTCTCCGGATACATTTGTAGGCAATGAGGGTCTCTGTGGAAGCCCTCTTAGTCAGTGCAGATCAAAGCAAACAGGACTCAGCGCGACAACCGTGGTTATAATCTCTGCCATTGCATCGTTAGCAGCGATTGCTTTGATGATACTTGTGATCTTTCTCTTCTTCAAGCCAAGTCATGATCTTTTCAGGAAAGGGGGAGCTGGTAACCGCACATTCACATCGGACACGTCTTCTTCAGAAGCTCCTTTCTTTAGAAATGGAGGTGCAAAGTCTGATATAAAGTGGGAAGACATTATGGAAGCTACACATCACCTTGATGACGAGTTCATGATTGGATCAGGAGGTTCAGGGCAAGTTTACAAAGCGGATTTGAAGAGCGGAGAAACGATTGCTGTGAAGAAGATTCTGTGGAAAGATGAGTTGATGTCGAACACTAGCTTTGACAGAGAAGTAAAGACCCTTGGAACAATCAGACACAGACATTTGGTTAAGCTAATGGGTTACTGCATCAGCGAATCAGATGGCTTGAATCTCTTGATTTATGAGTTTATGGAGAATGGAAGCGTTTGGGATTGGCTTCACCCGGGCGTGAAGACGAAGAAGAAGGAGAGTCTTGCTTGGGAGACAAGACTGAAAATTGCAGTTGGCTTGGCTCAAGGAGTAGAGTATCTTCATTATGATTGTGTTCCTCCAATCGTTCACCGTGATATCAAAACCAGTAATGTGCTTCTTGATTCCAACATGGAAGCACATTTAGGAGATTTCGGACTTGCCAAGATCCTAACTGAGAATTATGATACCAACACAGAGTCAAAAACTTTGTTTGCAGGCTCCTATGGCTACATCGCGCCAGGTACATTTATTTCTCGCGTTTCTTATCTCAAATTTTGAACTGTAAAAGCTGGTGGGTTTTTTAAACTGGGTTTTCTTTTCGCAGAGTATGCTTACTCCATGAAGGCAACTGAGAAGAGTGATGTTTACAGTATGGGAATAGTGTTGATGGAGATTGTTACCGGGAAAATGCCAACTGCTGAAATGTTTGGTGAAGAGATGGATATGGTGAAATGGGTAGCAACGGCTTTTGAGACGCCTGCGGAGAGAGAGAAGCTGATTGATTCAGAGCTAAAACTGCTTCTACCTAACGAAGAAAAAGCAGCTTATCAGGTTCTTGAAATAGCAATTCACTGCACAAAAACTTATCCTCAGGAGAGACTATCTTCAAGACAAGCTAGTGACTACCTTGTCAGTGTCTTCAACAATAGAACTGCCGGTTACAAGAAGATGGAAACTGATACCGACAAATGATACCAACAAGAGAACTCAGATTGTTTTTTTCTTATCTTATATATAATAATGACATTGAGCATGTATTGCTTCTTATTAGACTTAAAAAATCAATCTTGAAGGTTCTGATTTAGCAAATGATGATGGCAATAATGAAGTGTAATAGCTTGCAAGGTTTCTCCTTCACAATTCTTAACCACGATCCGAAGAATATGATGGGCTATCCATATAGGACTTGAAAGCAAGCAAATAAGGCTTTATCAAGATATACCACAATGAAGATCTAAAAGGCTTGCACAAGGAAATTTACAGAAAAAGTAGTTGGAACTTAATGCAAGAAGAATAATGGTTGTGAACATCTGGCTTCCAGCTCTTGTTTAAAGCTTGTCCCTTCTTAATTGTTAGTTGTTTCCACGATCCACGTCTAGTTGAATTATGAATGAGTTGATTAATTGATACAGCTATGTTGTTTATTTAATATATGTATATACATGGAGTGTTTGGAGCACGTCTAAGAAGAAAACAAAACGCTTGCATTCCATGTAATGTCGTCTATAAATTAAACCCCTCCTCTTGACGTTTTTCTAAGGACCTGAAAACACACATCAAAACACAAACACATAGAAAGAAAACACAAAGCGAGAGAGAGGCAATGTTTCTTGTTCACGTTGATTATGACTACGCTACCTGATACTCCAGTGTTGGATTATATTACAGGTAATCCGATTTGGAGGTTGGACGAGTGTGTTATCAAAATCTTTATTGGTATTTCTACTTTTCCATGGGGTCCAAATGAATCCACGGAAAAGTTTGATAACATCTTGTAACCTGCGAATCGGATTGCCGGTAACATAATCCAACACTGGATTATTAGGTTATATGTATAGTTGTACCACAAAGATTATGATTCTTTGTTGTTTTCATGTCCCTCATCTTTATATNCTTTTTTTTTTTTTTTTTTTTTTTTTTTTTTTTTTTTTTTTTTTTTGTGTTAGTGTTTTGATGTATGATATTGATTGTTTTGTTATGTGTTTTCAGATAGGTGTTGAAGTGAACAAAGAAACTTTAAAACTTACAAAGGAATATCCTTACCGACAGTACTTTTATTTTCTAAATGAAAGTAAAATTATATTATTGGTAAAAAAAAGAAAGTTCTTACCAACATTATTTCCTGGCTGATCTTTAAGAATGTATTGTTAATTTTTTTTTTTTTTTTTTTTTTTGTTTGAAAGATATGTATTGTTAATTGTTATGACTCTTTCTATCTCTCTTTCCTTTTTTTATTAGCTTTCAATCCATTTTGAGTTAAATTTCCCATATGCAGTTACAAACTAAGGACCGATATAGAAATCAAAATGATGGATCCAGAAGTAAGATAGGTGGTAAATCTATAGCTGGCCGAAAAACACTGTCGATCTAAAGATTCGAGTGAATGGATGATGAAACACAATGGATTCTATATATATGGTGACTCTTTTAGCTGACCAACATGCTCTCTTTGAAGATGAGGATAGTAATAGTATGGTGGATCGAGAGACGTTACACAGACAATAGAAGATCTATGATAAATGTGATATACTTCAAATTTCAAGGCTTCGCATACAAGAAGATTGGAGCAACTCCTTCTTTCCCAGAAGTAGGAAAACCGTTGAAGACTTGATGAGATGGTTTGTCTGCAAAACAACAAGTAAGAAAAGTTGCATATCTGAGCATACCAAATGCATCAAGCGATCGAAGAGAACAAAGAAAGACAAAAGTCAGATCAAACTACATTAACCGCAACTCGAAGAATATTATTATCCACATAGAAACTGAAAACCAAGCAAGAAAATGCTTTGTTAAGATAACACCCAAAAGATCTAGATGCAGGAATCAGGATGGGCTAGGACTTTAGAAGGGTCAACAACGAAATTTACACACAAAAAATTGTTGGCAGCCTGGTCAAGTTTTTGACAACTTCTTTTAGTTGTAGTTGATTACAAAATAAATCATCTTATTGACTAGTGTGTGCCTAGTCTATCTTATTATGATTCTGAAATTGATCATTTTTCCTAATACAGTACTACTGGCTATTCTTTTTATTCTTCAGGTTTTTTAGTTGTATCGATTATTCAGTTTATTAAAAAAAAAAAAGATGAAACATATATAACGATTTATATTTTCGGATATACCAAAAACCTTTTGATTTGTCTATTCAAATCTATCCATTGGAAAATGACTTTCATCCATAGATCTTTGAAGCAATATAAACTTATACATGCAAGGTTTAATATCATCTAATTAGGAACTTTAACTGAAATGAATCCTTTAACTGATAACAAATCTTCAAAAGTTTAAATTTTATAAATCATAGAGTTACTACTTAGACAAAGCTGAGTCATTTTGTTTGAGGTAATCCATTAACAAATCAAGAATTCACTATATGCTTTTAGTTCTCATTTTAAGTAGGAAAAAAACAACTATTGCTTACTAATAATATAGAGAAAAGTACCAAATCTACCGAGCTTCTTACTACTTAGACAATGTCCTATTTTATAAAAAAGAAAAATTCATCAAAAAAAAAATATATAATACACTGACTTGTTACAAAATCCAATAAAATACATAAATTTACTTTACAAGTTATCTTTTTTTTTGGTCGACATACAAGTTACCCTTAGATTATAATAAAAATGATTAATGGAAGGCTAAAGAAGTTCAAGACCAAAAATCTCAATACACCATTTCAACTCACAACTCAAACAACCAAGTAATATTAATATTACAATTACCCCATAAGACTATAAACTATGAAAATATAATCTCTATATATATAATACATAGACTGTAGAGAGCAAGATATTACCTCTTCATTCTCTCCTTCCCTCTTTCGTAGTCCTCTGTTTTNCCCTTTTTTTTTTTTTTTTTTTTTTTGTCTGTTCAAAGTTTGTCAATCCCAAATATTTTTGTAACAACTTGGGAAACAGAGGCCTAAAGAGCAACCTAAAAACGAAAAACTTTTTTTTTCTTCAAATTCAATTTCCTTGTTTTCGAGCGTAAATATAAGGGGTGAATAAATAACAAAACAAAGGAATTTTGTTTCATATCTTTCGTGATAATGGCGTCTCATTTCAACAAAGATGATCCTGGAAGTAACAAAGATGGGAAGAGGAAAGAGGTTCTTGAATGTTCTTCAAGATCCTCTGTTTCAGAAACAGAGGAATCTCTGCTGACTCCTTCTTCGAACTCTAACCCAACTTCTTCTCCTCTGGAGACCAATTCCAGTCCTATTTATAATCCGGGTCAATCCAAGAACCAGTCAAGAAATGATATCACCATGGGAGCTTCTTCTCTTCTTCAAATTTGGGAAGCTAGGTCGCAACCGTCAAGCTCAAATCAAAGTCAATCCCTAATCGGTAGAAGGAGAAGTTCCGGATTAAGCCTCTTTGATAATTTGAGTTCCTTTCCTAAACCTCTCAACAACGAGGCGAAAAATAACAGCAACGGTGATCAAAAAGATTGGTGGTCACAATTGGAGAGGAGTCATGTTTCAGATTCAAATGAGAAGGAGGAGGAGGGAAGACACTTTCTTGGGATGGTTACTTGTACCCCAAGGATAAGAGGACGACAAGCATTTGAAGATTTGTTTAAAAAGATTCTTCATGACCGAAAAGAGGAGCTCAAGTCGATAGCTAGTAGTTGCCAGGTTTCGGAGTTGTCATCTCACCGATCCAGCCAGCTTCAGGTGCTTATCTCTAATACATTACACATGCTAAGAGGCTTACTTCGTTTAACTTACCAGTTTCTTGTTGTTGTTTAGTTTATGCTTAAGATCAGATGTTTGGAAAGGGGCATCGCGATTCAAGAAAAACAGTGGTTGAAACGCAGGTAATGATCAATTTCTTTTTGTTATTATTATTCAAGGTTTTTGCAGATTTTAAAGAGATTTAAGCAAAACTATATCGATTCATAAATGGTTTCAAAACGTAGGGATGGATATAAGACAAATACCGGGAAGGTGAATAGTGTGGTAGAAGGTAGAATTTCATCAAGCTCGATATCTTCTCGCGAGAATAAGGTTGAAGAAATTGCCAAGAAAGCTGCGGAAAAGAATGTTTTGCACGAAAAGAAAGAGGAAGTTAAGGAGACAATGGAGAAAAGGAACATGAGGGAGGCGCAGGAGGCGACTTGTAGAACGGAAATTTACAACAAAGCTTCGGTGAGTGAAGATACAAGCAATAAGAATGGTTTAAAGAAACCTGAAAAAAATGAGAGGGATACTAAAGAAGAAGGGGAAATGGCAAGAGAAGCTATTGCGAAGGAAAAAGTAGAAGGGAACAAGACTCCATTGAGTATTGCGGATAAGGTCAATCTTTGGGACTCTAAATCTAAGGCAGGAACTAATAGGCGAAAAAATCCGGAGAAAGCTAAAAACGAAGAGAAAACTGCAAGAAGAGTTACTTATGTGGAGACAACAGAGAGAGAGAAAGAAGAGGTTAGTAGTTTTGAACAAGGCAAATCCATAGAAGCCGAGGAATATGGAGTCAGTCCGCAAGAAGTTGTGCCAGTGATTTGTATGGATAAAAGTAAGGAAGAAGAAACTAGGAGTCAAGAATCTAATGAGAGCGGTCAAGAGGAACAATCTTCACAAGAAAATGAAGAGACATCGAAAGCCGAGAAACTAGAAGCATTAGAAAGATTGTATCTGATCCTTGAATCACCAAAGTTTCTTAGTGGTTGGGATGAAGATAAAATGGAAGAAGAAGAAGAAGAAGACGAACAAGATTACAATGGTGAGAATGTGTATTATGATTGGGTTAGTAATATATCGCGGCCACGGAGTTATTGGGAAGATCTCAGGAAGCAATGGGAACTTGAGGTTATGAATTATGGGGAGGCAGAGAAAGAAGAAATTAAGGACATGATCAACGAGTAAATATTTTGATTACATTTAATTCTTTTTCCAATATTAGCTTTAATAATTTGATGTTTTAATGATGTGATTGCTTGTGTAGAAGGACAGTCACTAAAATTCTCGCAAGCGATCTACGAGAAGAGATCAATAATATACTAATCTCACAAGCGCAAAGGTTAGAAGTAGAAAGCAATCCCGTAGAAGAACAAAATAGCGAGGAAAGTTTGGTTGAGTGTTCAGAAAGTAATCACGAGCAAGTAGAAGAACAAGATACAATAAGTGATGGTTTCAGCCAAAGCTCCTCAAGAAGTGCAATGATTATGATGAGTTTCGAAGATCAGGAAGCCGCAGTCGCAGTTTCTTCAAGCCCTAAGGATCATGACAATACATCTTATGTGAGTCTGAATCTGTTTTGTTCTGTTTTATCTTAGGTCAATAAGGTTACGTGTTAGTGAAGTAACATATTTATGTCTCACCCAGGAGTTCAAGATGATATGTGATCTAAAGGAGCAAATAGAGAAGCTTCAAAGAGAAATGCTCGAACTACGAAGATTGGTCGAATCAGCTTCTGGTTAGTAAACTAAACACTAAAACCTAATTTTGGTACATATGTGATGAAACTTTGCGAAACACAGTACTAAATTGCGGTTTTTGTTTCGCAGGTGTGGACATATGTGAGGAACGTCTCTGAGACCTGAGCTTCAGTGGAGTAGGAAGAAAATGTCTGATCTGTATGGCTCCAATTGAAGATGTTCTGAGGACATGTATTGGTTCTTAGGGCTCAAGGAACAAAATAAATAAAGAAAAATAAAAATGCATAATATTGTAAATTGATTTGGGGGAGGTGAAACGGGTCTGATTATATATATGCTTAGTCAAGTTTTTCTATCATATATGTTAAACTTTAATTTCATGTATATAAATAAGAATGTTTGTATTATGTAAAATATAATTTCTCTAATTGATTGTTTCTTTTAGGGCTTTTTGGCCAACCAATTCAAGTGATAGGTAAATTTGGTTGCAATACCACATGGACGACATAAGGATTTCTAAAACTGACTTATTGTTTGTGACCAATTTGCAATCCATATTTATCTAGTTGGAGACTAATAATCCTCTACAAGTCGCATAGTCTCTACATGATCGAGAAATACTCTAGTATCAGAAAACTGACCTCTAATACCTTGAATCAAAACTTTTTTGGCATTTTTTTCCTTGGGATCGTAATAGATTAAAAAAAAGGATTAGTGTCAGCCCTCGGTGCAAGTATGATCTCACCGGTACTAGGTGTACCCTTGAAGATTAATTCTCTACCCCCAAACTATATCTACCCCCAAGCTTTGAAAACTTCATCCTATTTCGATCGCTTTCCAACTTATTGTTGATTGAGTTTGAAATTTTATGGTATAACCTTGTAAAAACATTTTTGACCAAAAAAAAAAAAGAAAACCCTGTAAAATATTTTAACTAAATTTTATTTATCCTTATATTGGGAAATTTGGATAATGATTTTGCTATTTTATTCCTACGGATTTTTAAATTTTGAATTTTAAAAAGATTTTTTTGATAGACTATAAAATTTTTTTGATAGATTTTAAAAAGATTTAAAAAGATAATGACTATAACATTTTTTAATTGACGTTTTGTTATCTAGTTTACCCTTTAACTAATTGCTTAATTTTCCAATGATTCTGATTTTACATTTATAAATATTTTTATTGCAAACATATGTTTTTACATTAATGATATAGCCAATGAAAATATATTCAATGCATTTACAATTTATATGACAATAATTTTTTGGTACAAAAATACATAGTCTCTAGCACTTCTAGCAATTCATAATCTACTCTGGTGGTGATTGGTAAGGCTATGACTTTTGGCTTTTGGCTGTGGGCTTTTGGGTGTAAAAGCTTTGACTGTAAAAGCTGTGGCTGCTAAAATGGTGATTGGTAACAAAAGCTGTAGAAGCTGTGGCTGTTAAGTTTTTTTGTTTTTAAAATGAGTTTTGAATTATATATAAATTTAAAATAAATAATCAATCAAAATAATTTAAAATAATTTGTATAAAGAATTAAAACATATTTATATATGCGTAATTAATTAATAACAAAATTTATTGAGTGAGAATTCCAAAAATTAAAAATTAAATAAAATATTATTATTTGAAATACGTAAACATTTTATTTATTTTACATATATCAATTTAATAATCATTCAAGACATCAAGTAATGAAAAATTAGCAAATGTAAAATCTGGCTTTTATAAGTTAGTCGTACATTCTAAAATAGAATTTGACTAATTCTTATTTGCCATTTACCACTTGTATTTAATATAAATAAGAATAAAAAGAGAATAAAAAAATCGATGTGTCGAGAGTTTAGGAGAGAGAGAGTTGGAAAAAGTCAATAAAAGTGGCTTTTCAAAAATCACTCAAACTACTGAACAAAATAAAAAAAGTGACTTTTTTAGCTTTTTTTTTTAAGTACAGCCCAAAAATTCTCATTGGATAGGATTAGGCTATAAGGACTGTGGTAACCAAAAAAATCTCTAGAGCCTGCTTACCAATCACCACCTCTAACTATTTTCTGGACAAAGATACATATGCAAAATGGAGCAAGAATTATTAACAAAACAGCTAAAATGGTTTTTCCAAAAATTTATATAAGAACTTAAAACAAAATAAAACCTTGGAGTAAAAAATTTCTATTACTTAATTGATTAGAAACCATTAAAACATGTCACCACGGACCAAGAATATCTTGGACACGATCATGCTCGGTTAGTTTTCACACAATGAAATTCATTTAAGTTACTTAATCGATAAAAAGTAATATCATTTTTTACTAAAAACAAATAAAAACCGCGGAAAAATTTATTATTATCAAATCAATCAGAAATTGCGTGAATATATCATTATGTAAAAAACAATTTAAACATGTCACCTCTAACGGACCAAGAATATCTTAGACATGACGATCATGTTCGGTTAGTCATCACATTATGAAATCCATTTGAGTTTCTTAACTGATAAGGTAATATAATTTTTCCCCTAAAACCAAAAAAGAAAAAACAGCTACAAAACCGAGCGGGAAAAGTTAATATTACTTAATCGATCAGAAATTGTGTGGATACATCATTACATAAAAAAACAGTTAAAACATGTCATCTCTAACGGACCAAGAATATCTTGGACAGGGTGATCATGTTCGGTTAGTTTTAATGTTAAGAAACCCATTTAAGTTTCTTAATCGAAAAAGTTATATAACTTTTCCCTAAAAAAATAATTAGTTTTGAATTAAAATGAAAAATTGTAGAAAATAGTTATTTATAATTTCTTAAAAAAGGTGAAAATCCAAAAGAAAAATAAAATATGAAGAAGACCATAAAACCGAATTAAATCATAAAAACCATAACCAAATAAACCATAAAAAAGCGATTTAAAATAATTAACCTGAACAGACTACAGTATATAAAGAAATCAAAATCGAATAGTTAGTTATACCTTAGATTTTCCTCAATATCTCAGCGTGTATATCCTTTGTTTGGACTGACCCGGACGTTCACCAGCCAGTTTTGTCCTGAGCCAATATTTCCGGCAACACAATGGACCAAATTACATGAATACTCCGTATGCTTTTCTAATGGAGATACTTTGTCAAGGATTTAGTATTTAATTGGTTCCAAGGATAGTAATCACATATCAGGGAGTTTAATTAATGTTAAACATTAATGCATAAACGGAGCAGTATAGGACTTCAACAAACATAGGAAATAGCTTCCTGTTTACTGATTTCTTGAAGGATCTGTTGGAGTTTCATCCCCTAGAATCTGAAAATTATACAATATATAATTCACACATATACCTAAATTGCCTAAAAGAAAGGTGCAAAGAAAATCAAGAGACTACTTTGCTAACCTTTGGTTTACGTTTTCGTTTGAAACTGCCGCTAAAAGGTTCCGATTGTAGCTTCCATGTGGGAACAGCATCACCATCAGCCTTGAAGGTTTCGGTTTTCTATTGTTAACATTCTCAGAACTTGCATGAGGGAGACTATCATGTGGTTCTGCATTTGCTTCTTCGGTTCTTCCTCACGACTGCTTGCTGATGTAGCTTCCGGTGTACGGTCCATGTCGTATTCTGTTCTTTCTTCCTTCAACTGAGCAGATGATTCTGAAATCAATAGCAATAAAGCAACATTAATGAAGAAAAATACAGACTCTAATGCGAATTGTAAAAGCTGCAAAACAAACTGAAATGAAGCTGACAAGGCATCAAATTCATCTACACAGGAAGGTAGTGCTGATAAGTTTATATGTTTTCAGTAGAAAATAAAAATACTTAGGACAAGGCAGAGTAATCAAATTACACAACAGAAAAGCTTGTAGACGAAATTATGTTAAGAGTCTATAAGTGATGATGAATAATACCACTTTTAACTTCACATGTAAACGTCCTCTGTTACTTACCAGTGAGAGCGACTACTAGCAGCTGTTGATCACAGAGTCTTGAGCAGCTAACACACTTGAATTGTATTGTAAACAGGTGATTCGATTAATCCAGAGTCTCTTGTGCACGTTGCTTGACCTCCAAGCTTTATCAAAGGAACACATGTTCTACTATTGCTTCTACTATGAAGGTTCCTGATCTTACTCTATTTGAGAAAGAAGATTCCCTTGAGTTTGTGTAATGATTGCCTCTCTGATGGCTCTTGCGGCTACTGCTTTTTCACAAGCTACAACTCAACAGATTCAGTGCAATCCAAAACAACGGAAGCAACAAGATATGTACAAAGAAAAACTAA
This sequence comes from Odontarrhena argentea, assembly GCA_900406245.1. Lineage (NCBI taxonomy): Eukaryota > Viridiplantae > Streptophyta > Magnoliopsida > Brassicales > Brassicaceae > Odontarrhena > Odontarrhena argentea. The sequence goes on along the minus strand of OVAF01000309.1, from coordinate 19,257 downwards.
AAGGTAATACTGACACAGAAGCTTGATAATTCAGACTCTGCAAATGACCAATTCTTGATCTCTTTTATTTGACTGGATACCGATATCTTCCTTCAAAGCCTATGAAACAGAGTGACAAGAACTAAGGCGATGAATCAATTACAGAAAAATGTGTATTCAAAGACATTCAAACAGCACATAATATCATAACAAAACCTCCAAAACAAATAATTCAGACATCACATAATATCAAAACAAAAACCCTAATAAGGTCTAATCAAGTCCTATAATCGTTTAATTACCATCCTCAATATCCTCAAGAACAGAGATTAAAGTAATCGCACACCAATCAAAAACTGATTACAATCTCATTTGCTAGGGGAAACTGAGAATCAGATAACCGGATCTTAATTCCAGAACAAAAAGATTAAAGAAAGAGATTAATTTATTAGGGTTCGTACCAAAAAGGGGAACAAGGAAGAGCGCAAAGACAAAGACACAACAGCGCAGAGCGTTTTCTCTTCTTGTCAAGAGCTTATGTCCGATCTCAAGTATCTGAAATCGGGTCTGAAAGACACAACATAGAATCATCGAAACCCAAATCAATCGCGGAATTACATGAGAGAGCAAAGATAGAATCGAGTTCCATACCTCTTTCCATGGCGGATTTTCTAAAGAAACGGGAAAACAATCTGATCTAGTAGAATCCAAAGTCTCGCAATCGAAGAAGATTGCGAGAGAAATTCTCACTGCAGATGATCTCAAGATTTGGATTTTGAAAATCTTATAACGACTATTATTTGGATTTGGTCGGTGTATCTAAAAGTTTAATATAATTGTAAAACACCCCAAAACTTAAGCATAATTTCTCAAAAGTCTTATTGATAAATTTTGATTTGGGCTTTATTTGAAATTTGTAAAGTTTATGGGCTATGACCCAACAAAACCTCACATTATACGCCCATTATTTGATTTAAATCTGGATTATGACATGAAGCTAACACTAATAAAAACAACTAGGATACTAGTTTTCTTTATTAATGATTTATGTCATTATATTATAACATGTTAGTATTATAACATGTTAGCCAATCCGACCAAAAAAAAAAAAACATGTTAGCCAAATTCGGTTCAACAAAAATTATTAAAAATGATATATTAAAAAATTAAGGGACCTCTTTGTAACGACTATATATATATTGGCTAGAGACAATGTCCTTAGATTGCCCAACATCGGTTGGACATTTCTCTTGAACAGTTTCTATCATCCTACCTAATATATACTTATATTATATGATATTTTCATATAATCACATGAAAATATAACTAAGAGTATACATACTCAAAGTTGGAAAAGAAAAATTAAGAATAAATAGAAAATAATTTATCACTATCCTAAGATAATTATAATAATACTATTTATACATAACTAGATGATCATTGTGGATAAGAACTACTTACAAATATATATATATATATATATATATATATATATTATAAGTAATTTAATTTCATATTGTGGTGTGAATAAAAATTTGCGGATGCTTATATAAATATCAAAATTAATAATAAAGAAACGTATATATCATGTATGAATTGTAGAAGAAAACAAAAATATCTCTATATGTAATAAGTAAATCAGGTTAAAGATCAACAGATATTCTTATAATAGTTTGTAAACTATAACAAATGATTATTAAGAACAAAATATACCATTCTTTTTCCAATCTACGTTCAACTCAGCTATATATTTTTCATCTTTTTAAACAGACAAATATGCAATCCCTAATTTTAGAATTAGCAGAAAGAAGCCTAATAATTAAAGATATTATTAGAAACGTGACCCTTACTCATTCATAAATCATAAACCAAACCAACCACATGAAATGAAAGTGATCTTCACATCTTTCTACAATATAGATGTAAATTACAATCATGCATGTTATATATATTGAAGAAAATACCACGAAATAAGTACATGGGCAACAATGCTTGCTTGGCCGAATAAAGGATAGGAGACACTATTTAGAGCCCTTTTAAAAGAAAATCATGAGCTTAAAAATTAATTATAATTTTGTTAATGGTTAAATCAAGTCACAAAAATTCTATTTCTTTTATATGATTTTTTTTTTTAATCTAATTCTTTTATATGATTTATTCACTAACACATGGGATGTTTCCTCCTCGTGATTCCATTTAAAGAATCACACATCACATCTTTTTCATTCTCCCTTTTTCTCAACCTTTTTGTAATATTATATTCTAATAAGAGACTATTAAAAGCTGCCGTCAAAAAAAAATAAAAAAAAAATAAAGACTATTAAAAGCTCTTCTAATAATAATAAAACTAAAACGTTTGAACAAAGAAAAAAAAATAAAATCTTCCAGTAAAGCTTCAAAAATTTAAACTCCGAGTTAGAAAAACTGGATTAATAATGTATATAAGTCAAAAAAAAAATCCAATGAAAAAAATACATAATGGTTTTGGGTTAGTAAAATTACAGAAATTAAATCTCTTATTTATGAGATTGTTTGATTAATATTATATACAGTAGCTTGTTATTTGTAGACCTAATCCGAATTACATATATATGGTTGTGATTAAGGGGAGTTATTGGGAGATGGATTTTTAAAGATTTGAAGAATTTGAAGAATCCATCATTATTGGGTAATAATGGATTTTAGAAATCTTTATAAAATCTTGTGTTATTGGTGCGAGTACTTTACAACTTTTGTGTTATTGGTGTGATGATTTATCAATTCCAATGCAAATCCTATGTTATTGGTATGATGATTTATAAAGTTGAGTATTTAAAGATTTTGCAATTCCATCAAACTCTTTGTTATTAGTAAGATGATTCTTTGTATTTTTTCTCATAATCACAAATTTCAAAATCTCATAGTTATCTCTAGGATTTTAACAATCATAACTTTAACAAATTCAAAGTTCACATACTCAAGAACATCTCAAAATAAAAACTATCATTCTTTATCCAGTATCAATACAATGACTTTATACTCATAATCGCAATGTCCCAAACCATCATTCTTTTTAAAATATTTTTTTCAATGTTCGAATTGTTGATTATATAAAAAACTAGGATTTAACAAATCCTTGAGTAGGATTTAACAAAATGACTAGGATTTTATTAAATAAAACCTATCATTTTTTATCCAGTATCAATACAATGACTTCATTCTTTATCGAGTCATTCTTTTAATTATAATTTTTAAGAGATTATGAGTATGAAGTCATTGTATTGATACTGAATAAAGAATGATAGTTTTTAATATTTTTTTAAATCACTAGGATTTAACTTTGTTTTTTTTTTTTTTTTCAACCAGGATTTAACTTTGTTAAATGTTCGAATAGTTATAATTAAAAGAGATTATGGTCTGTTAAAAAGGATTAAAAAAATAAAGAATTGACGTTTGAAGAGACTTTGGTTGTTCGGTTGTCATCCTACACAGCTTCAGCTTAACTTTAATAAACGATTGTCTATTTTTCTTGTAAAATCACTTAATTTCTTAATTATTTCGTTAACTAATTTCTTCACATGGTGTGTCTCGCTAATAATTCTCTTCTTTTTTTCTTTTGAATCGTAAAACCTAAAATTGAAGTTGCCACTAAATTGGTGTAGTTTAACATATTTTTATACAATTCAGATACGATGTAAAGTAATATAGTTCATTTCTCTTAGTTGAGCTAAGATTAGATTCCTTATGAGGAGAGAAAGAGTCTATCCCAAGTTGCATATTATAAAGTTGACAAATATATGTTTTCCTTGTCAACAAGAAAATATACTTTTTGTTTTTAGATTTTAAAGTTTTGGAGTTTAAATTTTAAAATTTTGGGTTTTGATTCAGGCTTATGATTTTGAGCATGGATTCAGGTTTTAGGGCTTTTTTGTTCTATTAACATTTGGGTCATAACTAACCGACCTATTAGCATAATTTCTATATAGCGAAGACAAAAAAATTCAGTCCTGAGAGTGATGGTGTTTGTTCTCATTGAACTTACAATCGTCGCTAGATTACAATCATTTTACAAATTAACTAGAGTGTAGAGTGGATTTTTGTTTCAGGTTATGGATTTAAATTTTAGAGTGTAGTTTAAAATCTTACTTTGTCAAACTTTAAAATGATTGTTGATATAAACAAAAATCGAATGATGTTTGATATTGCTATAAATATAGAGCTATTTTCGTTATTACAAATATACAAAGATGGAAATTCTTTTTGCTATACAAATATTTAAGCTAGAAGCGAATATTAAAATGCACTCTCTGTTTAAGTATGGATCACATACAGTTATTTAATTTGCTTATCCTTAAAAGAAAGTACTGTATATTATATAATTTTGAAGGACCATATATAAAGACTAAAGAGCCTTAATGGAAGCTTTATAGCTAGCTAAAAGATGAGATTCCACAAAAAGCTGGAAACTGGTCCATTGTCACACAGCTTGAATCTTGGGACCAATTTCATTTTATATTATCCTTATGCCACTCCCATTTATGTATATTTTATGTCATTAGTACTATTATAACTTATGAGTACTACTATTCTCTAAATAGTTGTCACTAAAGCTTAATGATATTCTTTTACTCGAGAAGATTTGGGATCTTTAACTTTTGAAATCCTTAAAATCACAGTTAGTGGATTAAAACTTTCAAGTTTATAATGATTGTTAGAGAATAATGAAAATGTAAATGGGATGAGGATTGATATGAATTGGAGTTAGAGGTGTAATAAATAAGAAGAAATAGAAAAGATTTGATTGTGAAGCAAATTGTCAAGCTGTATCTTAAATGAAAGGTCTCTCTCAAAATTATATTAACTTAGCATTTGCAATATTAACAATAAAGAAAAAAGTGAGAGAAAGAATCTCCTTTATTTGGCGTGCTAGAGGAGACTCAAGTTGGGAAGAATCCTTTGACAGGAAGACCGAGAATTAATTCAGAGGTACTAGATGGAATGCGTCAATATCTTTTGGTGGCTAATGGAGAGGAAAGGATAATCAGACAGGAAAGAATCAAGAAATCTTTGGCAGATATCAAGCTTGATCTTAATGCGCAAAAATCAATGCTCAGTTTGGAAGTAGTTCCCTCAGTGATACGAGAGGTGGACAAAGGCAAAGGAAAGGTTTTTGATTACTCTATCAAAGACTCTTTGGAAAAGACTCATTCAACTAAGTTGGAGGACAAACTGATGAGTTCTGCAATCAAAGTCAATTCTTCTCCAACTTTAAATCGCTCTGTCCCGATTGATACTCAGCCTGTTATGGAAGCTCCTTTCAAGTCTAGCCAACAGGAATTTCAGTGTGGTTCTACGGGAGTTTCTGGAGGCTCCTTTGGAGCTTCCTCTTCCGGGACTATCCCTAAAATTCCTAAGGGTAGAAAAAGGCCAAGCAAAAAGACAAGAGTTCTCCGAGCTAAAAGGGTTCCTCCGGATTCATCCAAAGTGATCATCAAAAAAGGCACAGCAAAGGGGGGAAAGAACAAAAGAAACCAAGCAGATGGTTTGTTAGAGACACAACATGCTGAGAAGCATACAAACTTGGAGGTGGTCCCAAAGGAGGGACTGCCTGAAGTGTAATGAGCATAATGGCTTGGAATTGTCAAGGCTTGGGTCCTTACCAAGGCTTGACAATTCAGAGGCTCAAGGAGATGCGGCGTACGTACTTCCCTGACCTCTTGTTTCTTATGGAGACTAGGAAGAGTAGGAATGAAATGGTGGATTTACAAGAATGTCTAGGCTATGACAGAGTTTACACAGTCAATCCTGTGGGAATGAGTGGTGGCTTAGCTCTTCTTTGGAAAAGTAGTGTGATGGTGGAGTTTTTGTTTGTAGATAAGAACTTACTGGATGTGTGTGTACAGTTTTCTGGTTGTAGTTTGTTTATCTCTTTTGTCTATGGGAACCCTATGGAAAGTCTGAGACATTTGGTTTGGGAAAGACTGCAAAGGGTGGGTGTAAATAGAAAAGGTGCTTGGTGTATGTTGGGAGATTTCAATGCAATTATGCACAATGGAGAAAAGATTGGAGGACCAAGGAAAAGTGATGGGTTTTTTGTACACTTCAATGATATGCTTGCTGTATGTGGAATGGATCTTCTTCCTAGTTCTGGTAACAGCTTTACTTGGGCAGGAATGAGATATGATTTGTGGATTCAGAGTAAATTAGATCGGTGTTTTGGGAATGCTCAGTGGTTTAATCATTTTCCAGATGCTAATCAAGTTTTTTTGGACAAGAGAGGATCAGATCATAGGCCAGTCCTTGTCAAACTTTCATCAGTTCCTGAGGTTTATAGGGGAAGCTTTAGGTTTGACAGGCGTTTCTTGAACAAACCAGATGTGAAAGAAACCATTGAGAGAAGTTGGAATCAAGAGATGAGTTTGGCAACAAGTTCAGTCACAAGGGGTTTAAGTGCAGTTCGTAAAGCTTTGAGCTACTGGAAAAAGCAAAACCAAACAAATTCTGGAGACAAGATCTCTCATCTTCAGATAGAATTGGAACACTTGCAGTCTGCTGCCAATCCTAGTACTCATCAAATCCAGATTCTCAAGAAGGAGTTGTCAGCAGCTTATAGGGAGGAAGAAGTTTTTTGGAGTCAGAAGTCTAGAGAGAACTGGCTCAAGAATGGGGATCAAAATACAAAATATTTTCATGCAGCTGTGAAGGCTAATAGAGGGAAAAAGAGACTTGATAAACTGAAGGACATAAACGGCACTTTTCAGAGTACAGAATCTGCAAAGGGTGATGTAGCTGTTGATTATTTCAAGACTCTGTTTACTTCTTCTAATCCGGGGGACTTTCAAGACTTCTTTCAAGGTTTTCAAACCAAGGTCACTACCAACATGAATGAACAACTTGTTAAATCTGTGACAGTGAAGGAAATAGAGGATGCAGTCTTTTCCATCAAATCTTCGAGTGCTCCTGGAGATGATGGAATGACAGGTTTGTTTTACCAGAAATATTGGTCTGTTATTAAGTCTCAAGTGATTAGTGAGGTGCAGAATTTCTTCTCTTCAGGATCCTTTCCTTGTGAGTGGAATTTCACTCAGATTTGCTTGATTCCCAAAAAGAATAACCCATCAGAAATGTCAGATCTTAGGCCTATTAGTTTATGCTCAGTCATGTACAAGATCATCTCCAAAATTTTAGTACATAGATTGCAACCTTGCCTGCCTGATCTGATCTCTCCAACTCAAACTGCCTTTGTAGCAGATCGGCTCATATCTGATAACATCCTGATAGCTCATGAGGTCCTTCATAGTTTGAGAACTCATAAAACAATCTCCAAAGAAGCAATGGCTATAAAGACTGACATGTCAAAGGCTTATGACAGAGTGGAATGGGATTTCATTTTTCATCTTCTTCAAGCCCTGGGTTTTCACAAGTCTTGGATTTCTTGGATTATGTTCTGTGTCACTTCTGTGACATTTTCTGTACTCATCAACGGCCAAGCTTTTGGAATGATTAAACCTGAGAGGGGTTTGAGACAGGGTGATCCTTTATCCCCCTTTTTGTTTGTCTTGTGTACTGAAGGACTCATTTTCCTTCTCAATAAAGCTGAAAATGATGGTCTGCTTTCTGGTATTAAGTTTTCAAGTCAGGGGCCTTCAATTCATCATCTCCTCTTTGCGGATGATAGTCTTTTTGTATGCAAAGCTTCAATTCAACAAGCTGTTACTCTCTCAATGATTCTTGAAGTCTATGGTGAAGCCACAGGTCAGATTATCAATCTCTCAAAGTCCTCAATCACTTTTGGGAAGATGATAGCTACTTTAAAAAAGAAAGAGATACAGGAAATTCTTGGCATATTCAATGAAGGAGGGGCAGGAGTTTACTTGGGCTTGCCTGAATGCTTTAGTGGTTCAAAAGTGGAGATGCTCTCTTACATCAAAGATAATCTAAAGAAAAGAACTTCGGGTTACTTTCCTAGACTGATTTCTCAAGGGGGTAAGGAAACTTTAATCAAGTCAGTTGCTATGTCAATGCCTGTATTTGCAATGACTTGTTTCAAGCTGCCTAAAACTACCTGTGATAATCTTACCTCTGCTATCTCTGAGTTTTGGTGGCAATCTTCTGAGGAAAAAAGGAAAATGCACTGGGTGAGTTGGGAAAAATTAACTCTGGATAAAAGTCTTGGTGGTCTGGGTTTCAGGGATATTCAGAGTTTCAATCAAGCTCTTCTTGGCAAGCAGGCTTGGCGTGTGCTTCAGGAACCGGATTGTCTGTTAGCTAGATTTTTGAAAAGCAGATATTTTGAGCAGATTGGGTTTCTTGATGCTAGTGAAGGAAAGGGAGCTTCTTTTGGATGGAAAAGTATACTCCATGGCAGGGAGCTGATCTCAAGAGGTTTGAAAAGGATGATTGGAAATGGAGCTTCTACTCACTTGTGGTATGATCACTGGATTGAAGAAGATAGATTGAGAGCTCCCTTTATGAAGAATATTATCAATGATATCTCGATGATGGTGGAAGATATTATTGACTTCCCAAATAGGGATTGGCAAATTGACAAACTAAATGAGCTTTTCTTTCCAGGAGATGTGAAGCTTATCACTGCTTGCAAACCTGCTGTAGATAGAGAGGATTCCTTAATTTGGCGATTCAACCAGAATGGGATTTACTCTGTTAAGTCAGGGTATGAGCTAGCTTTCAAGAAGGCCAAGGCGGAGTTAATAACACAAGCTGAGATGCAGCCCTCTTTTAATGATCTCAAGGTTCAGGTATGGAAATTGAAAACCAGTCCTAAGATCAAAAACTTTCTGTGGAAAGTCCTAAGTGGTGCAGTGCCTGTTGCTGATCTAATTGCCTTGCGTGGGATGACAGTAGATTCAAGGTGTCAGATTTGTGGCCAGGAGGGTGAGTCTACAAACCATGTCTTGTTTATGTGTCCAGTTGCTAGACAGATATGGGCTATTTATGATTTCCCTCATCCTCAAGGTGGTTTTAACAATGGTTCTGTGATGGAAAACATTTCTTACCTCTTGTCCATTATGGATGCAGATCACATTGACTCTGAGGTAGGAGAGAGCTTCCCTTGGATCATGTGGTACATTTGGAAGAGTAGAAATGCTTTTCTCTTTGAAGGAACAAATTTCGAACCCTTGGGAACTGTGAGGAAGATTAAGGATGAAGCCAGTGAATGGAAAGATGCTCAATTCCCTCAGGTAAATCCGGATCTCCCTCTGCAATTACCACGAGATCAGAGCCAAATGAAATGGAAACGTCCCCCTGACCCTTGGCTTAAATGTAACATAGGGGTTTCTTGGCATAAATCACTTTCTATGGTTGGTGCTGCGTGGGTTCTAAGAGACCATTTGGGAGTTGTCATTCTGCACAGTAGAAGATGTTTTCCTAACATCAAGTCTATGAAGGAAGCCAACTACTTAGTTCTCCATTGGGTCATTGCCAGCATGGTTTCACATCGGTTGTCTTATGTCATCTTTGCCACTGAAGCTGAAGACATGGTCAATGCGGTGATTAGGCCAAAGGCTTGGCCCTCTTTTGCTGCTTTAGGAGATAATTTCAGATTCTTTTTGAACCAACTCCCTCATTGGTCTTTTGAGGTTGAGTCAAGAGTAAGTAATAGAGGAGCTTCTCTCATTGCAAAGAGTGTTACATCGGATTTGAGATGGCAATCTTATGTAGCCTCAGGATATCCTTTTTGGCTAAAGGGGGTTTTCGATGATGAGAGGTGCTCTTCCTCTGTGTGACTTGCTCTGTCCATTTTTTGATAGTTTAGTGGCAATTCCTTATGCCTCCTTTCCCATGACTTGTTTTGGTCTTTGGATGTGGTTTTGTGTGATCCTTTTGGATCTTTGTAAGATAACTACTCTCCTGGGTTTTTACAGGTTGATCTATATTTACTTCAGTTGACAAAAAAAAAAAAGACCTCTCCTTCTTCCTCTTTCCAAATTGCAAATCGCAAATAGTTTAAAGAAAAATCTTTAGAATTCCGAATTTTAGGCTCATACGACTTTAAACCGAAAATACTGTTGATCACAATATCATATATATTGTAATAGATTCAGATGAGGCCACTATAGACATTTTAATTTTAGTGAGACATTTTAAATTTAGTATACGATAATATTATATTTTATATATTATTTAGATTTTAAATTGGTTATTCATACTCGTACGTTCTGAGCACGGGCCTAATGGCTTGCCTATTTGTATTTAATATTCGTTATATTTGGCTTCTTTTGGAAAAAGGAAAAAAAAAAAATCGTTATAACAAATTCGCACAAAAACAAATTGATTACCCGCTATTTATTTGGCTCGACTTGTTACTTGTCTTGTTTTATTATTTGCACTTGATCCCAAAAATACGTAGACAAAGAATAGAATCCAAACTATCACATACAAGTCAATAATCATACTCGTACATCTAATGAAATATTGGACAAGAATTCAAGTTTTGAGCATTAATATTTCATTTGATTTTGATTAAGACCCATAGTTTTTTTTGGCAAGTATTATTAGCGGATTTTAAAGTATTAACGAGTTCTAAGAACAAATAACGAATCAAGTATTACAAAAAAATTTATGATATATTCGACCTGTAATAGAAATCAATCATTTATTTCTCGACTTATCCATGACCGATATTTTCTTTTACAAACCACATAGAAAATAAATATCGAAATATAAATCGAATAAAAAATAAGCATGCACAACGTCCCTACATAGCTCCAATAAATACCGATTCGATTAAAACAAACTTTTAAGAGGATTGATAGGCTTCTTAATCCTTCAAAAATGCTTTGTCTTTTTTATAAAAAAAAATAGAAATATTTTTGGAAAGTGAGAAAAAAAATGCAATATTTTCAGAATGTTGAACGTCTCTTTCGTATAAGAAATTAAATATCAAGCAACTGTATACAAAATTCGATGGGAAAGATAGAATATGAGATAAGGTGAAAAAATGAAGGGAATGTGGTGTCATTGTCCTACAATGTGACCCAAGAATAGCACTACCCTAAGCCATAGGCTATTCTTGATTTACATTACATATCTCACCCCACCATGTTCTTAAAGAAACCCAACTTCTCTTTTACTCCAATCCTTAATTAACTAAAACCCTGTTTAATTAAAAGCTAAAAACATCATTAGTCACTATTTAAGACTCTTGTCTCAAAACCTTAATTAGTGTTACATGTAATAAATGTGAGCATCCCACTAGCAATTATTAAATTCGATGCCTAGCCCACTACTCATCACCCTTTTCACCATATATAAAAACCCTTATTTGTTTCATCCCATTATCATATTATCCCTTCAAGAACACAAAGCTAGCTAAGAAAAAGAACAATGTGTTCATCAAAATTAAAGAAAATGACTCAAGAAACCATTTCCCAAATCAATGGCCGTCCGGTTCTTCAACCGAAATCGAATCAAGTTCCAACATTAGACCGACGTAACTCACTCAAGAAATCTTCTCCTAAGCCTTTGATCCATCCCATTCCATCAAAGTTACCTTCACCAAGAGTACTTTCTTTCAACTCTCCTCCTTTATCTCCCAATTCAAAGTCCAGCCAATTTTCGACATTAGACCGACGTAATTCCCTCAAGAAATCTCCTCCTAAGCCTTTGATCCATCCCCTTCCATCAAAGATACCTTCACCAAGAAAAACTCATCTAAACTCTCCTCCTTTGTCTCCCAATTCAAAACTCTCAAGAAAACCGGCCGGTTCCTGCAAGGAGCCTAAACCGGTGGTCAAATTATCGGAAAATAATGATGGTGGCTACAAAGAGGTTATGTCCATGGAGATTGTTAAGAAGCAGCCTGGAAGTATAGCGGCTGCAAGAAGAGAAGAGGTTGCAATGAAACAAGAAGAGAGAAAGAAGAAAATATCTCATTACGGTAGAGTCAAATCCGTAAAATCGGAGGAAAAGAACTTAAATGTTGAACCTGAGAAGAAGAAGAGATGCAGTTTCATCACTCCCACCTCAGGTATAATGGTTTACTTGTTTTGCAAGAAAACCCTTTTTCTTCATATATCCATTACAAGTCAAATTTTAACTTCTTAATTTTTTTGAAAAACAGATCCAATATATGTTGCTTACCATGACCAAGAATGGGGAGTTCCAGTTCATGATGACAAGTAAACAAAACCTTCCTTTTCATAAATAAAACCAAATTTCTTAAGAACTAATTAAACTAATCAAGATTGTTTTACTAATCTTTTTCTTAGGCTAATGTTTGAGCTTCTGGTCTTAACCGGAGCTCAAGTCGGATCGGATTGGACTTCAGTTTTAAAGAGAAGAGAAACTTTGAGGTGAGAAATTTCAAGAAATCCACAAAATCAAAACCAAAATTTTGTTTTTCTGGTGAATGGTCTAATGTGTAACCTTTGGTCTTACAGAGAGGCTTTCTCTGACTTCGAAGCAGAGTTGGTAGCAGAGTTCGATGAGAAGAGGATTCAGTCAATTGTCAACAACTATGGCATTGGCCTTAGCCAAGTCCTTGCAATTTTTGACAACTCTAAACAAATTCTCAAGGTAGGATCAACAATCCGATTTACGGTATAGTTTGTTTGGTTTTCGGTTTATGACAACTCTAAAATTGTGTTTACTAGGTGAAAAGAGAATTCGGGTCATTCAGCAAATACATGTGGGGATTCATGAAGCACAAACCGGTTACCACAAAATACACATCATGCCAAAAGATCCCGGTTAAGACATCAAAATCAGAAACCATAAGCAAAGACATGATCCGTCGTGGTTTTAGATACGTTGGTCCGACCGTTATACATTCGTTAATGCAAGCCGCCGGTTTAACCAATGACCACTTGATCAGTTGTCCGAGACATCTCGAGTGTATGGCCATGGCGTCTCCACAAACAAACAAATAAAGAAGCTTATGTTGTTGTCACATTGAACTTTTTAGTTCATGTGTTATTATTTTTAGTACTATGTCTACCATGTGATGATATATAGATTTGAGGTCCTAACTTTAGGTATTGATATTTTGTACAAAAATTTCTTCTTTTTGTGTGTGTGTGTGTGTGATTTTTCTTTGAGTTTATATATTTATATATAGATGTTTGAGTGTTTTATTATATTTTTTTTGTTTTTGAGGTTAATGTTTTTGGGATATATATGGGGAATAATGTAAAGAAGAGAGACAGAGCATGTGCTAAAGTTGGTAAGCAATATCATGTGTTAGATAATCAATGAACTTTTTTTTATATTTTATCCTCTTTTTGTTGTTGATTACAACTTTTTATCTAGCTTTTGAGTTGTAAGAAAACTATGAAAAGCAACTTTGTTAGACCCCATCTGCTACAAAAATTTATGCAATCCCTCAAATCTCATATTTCTCACAAATATATTGAGGTTCTTTCTCCTCACAAAATTTTTTTCATTTTCAAAATTCGATAAAGGAACATTTTTACCATTTCACATGCTATCTACCATTCGTTACAACTTCATTCTAATTTAAAAAAAAAAAAAAAAAAATTAACATATCTCTATATATATCTGTATTACATTTGAATTTATATTTACCATGGTTGTTAATAAAAAAAATCCAAAAAAAAAAAATTCTACCATTATTATAATAAAATATAAAGCTAAATAAGATAAAAGTTGTATGAAAAAAAAAATCTACAATTTGGATTTTGGCATTCTTAATTCGTGTCAAAGGGGATCATCATGATACATGATATACATGAATAATGATTACCTATTTAGTAGTGGTGTACTGCTGTTCGATATAAGAGGTTAAATTGGTTTGGTTTGGTACAATTTGGTTTAGTATAATTTGTTTTGGTCAAGGATAAATTNTTTACAAAAAAAAAAAAAAAAAAAAAAAGAAATTCGAACTAATTTTGGTTCCGGTTCTTCGTTGAGAGTCATAAAACTCAAATCAGTCAAAAAGGCTAAATATCATCTTTATCAGTAACTAAAAGCCTGAATTTGGCTAAAAGAAACTGTATCACTATTAGATTCTCTTCCATTTGGTAACTGGGCATCATCTTTGTTCATTCTTCTTGGTTATAAGTTGGTTTCTGCTCCAACGCTTCACAGCTTCTGTGAAAAACCATCAAGAACTCTAGCTTCTAATACTGCTACACAGCTTCTGCAAAAGGCCACAAAATGTTCCTTTAGCATAATATTAACAAGCAAATAGTCCAGGTTAGCTACAATCAGTGGCTACCTACAATGTTTCAAACTTAGAACTCCTATTAGTAATAGCAAGAAAATGGCTAAGTAGTGATTATGGACAACTAGATGTTTCTCTTCAGAAGATAGTCTGTGCAAACTACTCAAAGAATTTTGTGATACACAGAATCCAAAACTGATTAAAGGCTTCATGCATACAAGAAGTTGCATTTTTGTTGCAAAGATTTAACAGAATCAAGTGGTGTATTTGCAACAGCACAACAATCTTCCGGTCTAAATAAAGCCATAGATCAAAGAAAATGAGTTATCAATATTAGCTAATCACATTTATAGAGCCTACAGAAAAACTAAACATTAGCTACCTGAAACACTAATCCTCACATGTATAGAGATCAGAGCAAAGCTAATCAACATTATCATCAACCATAGACTCAACTAGACTAGGAAACCACCAAACCAGAATCTGAAAAGGATCTGCAATAAACAAATTTGGAATCAGAAATATTTTACCAAAGAGATGGAAGCAGCTATTTGTTAGTCTTCATCTCCTCATTCTTGCTGCTTTGTCGCGAACAGCATCTAAAATACGACAATAATCGTAGAACAAGGATGATTGTTCTCCCTGGAGGCCGACCCGACTATGCCTATTACCTCCAGCGAGGTTGTTGCAGGGGCTACCTCCAATCACAAGATCAAATGCCCCAAACTTGTCCATAAGCTGTTCGATCTTGTGGCTGTCTAGCTCTTGAACGTCTCTAAACTCTATCAGTTGGCCCTTTTGGTTTGTTCCCTCCCAGAAACTCCTCAAAACATTCTGGTTCGCTTCTGAAATCTCCACAGAAACGACCACCTTCATTGGAATTTGCAGACGATGAAGTGCTACTTCTCCACCACCAATTCCCGTGAAGAGTGACAGAACGTTTATTCCTCTCGGGAACATCGGCTTAAGGACCGATAAATGATAAGCAACAGTGTCAACCTACAGAAAAGAAAACAAAAAAAAAGTTTAGACCAAAAGAGTTCAAAACCAGAACTGAAATAATAAGTTTTGAAGCAAATACCTGAAAGGAGTTTCCAAGAGACTTGTAGCGTTCAGTGCTAGTTATACATCCCCGAGTATGGTCTTTCGGGAAACCTAATAGCTTCTCCATCTCAACTGCATCAAGCGGAGCAGTTTTGTTCTTACCAACCCAAACCAGATTCCATTTTTTGCATTGATTGAGTACAGCAATCTGCACATGGTCAGGTGGCTCGCCATCATATTTCTCAAGCTCCTTGCGTATTCTGTTTGTGAGTTGAGCACTTGCAATACAAGTAAGCAAGCAGTTCAACTTGGTTCTCTTATCCCAATCAGGCCACGATCTCTTCATTGAGGGAAAGGCTTCTTGTATAGTGTAGTGCGGAGGAGGCTGAATCTGGAACCTGCCCTTGATTGGTAGGTTATGAATATAACCTCTCTTCCTCGCAGCAGCACAGAAGTACTTAGAGTCCACAAATTCCGGCACTATATCATACAAATGGCTGGAGATCGTGTCCCAAACCCCCTTAGGTGCCAATGCAACATTCTCATAATAAAAGTAGGGCGGGCCACGAACATAATCCGGAAGCGGTACTGGTCTCTCCACCATACGTCCAGGTACATTAGGCACACCAAAACCAATCATTGGATTTGGTAGACGGATGAGCTCATGATCACTGGCAGTGGCAGTACTCGGCTTTCTCCTTATCGGCCGCTCATCGTATACTCGCCTCTTCTTGTTGTTAATAATTGGCTGCACAGTTGATAAAGTAAAGCTTTCAAGCCGCTGATTTACAATGAACAAGGATACAAAACTGCATAATTTGAGGATATGGGTTTCTTAAGTTCTACAGAGTGACTTAGGCTTATTACCTCTTCTTCATTAGGAATCGCAAAAAAATCATCAAACTGTCGAGCCATTTGAGCAGCACAAATGAGGTCTACGATGTCTGCCACACTTGCATTTTCTCCTGAGAAGTTTGAGAAGTGACATAAATAAGCTGCATGAGTGAAAAAGAATACATATAACAAAGTATCATCATGAAAATAATAAACGAGAGACTACCACATCTCTCTATAGCTAAAGCAGCCTCCTCCCTCGAATAATCCATTTTGATCAAAGCTTGTAATCTACTATCTTCATGTGACAAGTTTTCGTTCTGTCAGTTTCCAAAAAAATAGGTCAGTCAAGGTATACAATTTACCTCTACAATTCCCAAAATTGTAAATGCATCGCAACTAAGAGAATGTGTAAAACAAGGTTAAAAACAGTGGATATACCTCTTCGTCTGAAGAAAATAGGTCTGAGTAAAGATTGTCTTCATCGTTATTATCAGATGACAAGCTAAAATTGATGTCTTCATCCTCTGTATCACGTAAGTTCTCTGCCTTCTACAAAACAGTAACGAAACTCCTAAAGATATGCACAAGTATTGTATCTAAACTCAATACACAATTGGTTTATTTACTCACTGTATAGCTCAGAAGAGCATTTGTTATCTCGTCTTCATTTTCTTCACCTGCATATTATCAATGAAAGTTAAAAAGATGCCTTAAAATTCTTTCAATTCCTTGGAACAAAAAGAGGGAGAAGTATTCATTACCGTATTCTTGTATGGCTTTAATCACCAGTTCTTCGGAAAAACCCATCGCTATTAGTTGATGGATGAGCTGAGACTTTGAAGAAGTAGCTTCAGAGGTTTCCTTCACAAAGAAACACAGAATGAGAGTTAAAATTACATGTATAGCAGATATCAGAAGATGTCATAAGTTTACAAACAAGCAAACTGACCACAGACGAAGAACTTTAGAGAAGAATAAAAGTAACTCACAGAATACTTAATGAGAGTCTCAAGAATCACCCCGGGTTCTGAACTTGCTCCTGTATATTATCAACTTTGCATTAACGGACAGACCCAAAGATATAATATCACAAATAACAACACACTATAAGAAATGAGGCTCACCATTGGTTTCCTCGATTGCTCTAACGATCAATTCATATGGAAATCCCATTTCAATAAACCTCGCAACTGTCTCATCAAAACTTCCCGACTCAACTAAGCTTGTCTGATGTTAACACAATAACAAAAACCACATCAGTCATGTTCCCTGCTCCTAATCCCTTATAGACTGAAAGAAGTTACAAACTTTCTCATTAGAAACCAGAAGTAAATACTTACACCAGCTGGTCTAATTGAGGAGGTAGAATGGATTGGAGATGAACATGGAGATGATTCAAATTTATCAATCTCATCAGAACTTCCCGTCTCAACTAAGTTTGTCTGACGTTAGCACATAAACAAAAACCCACATCAGTCATGTTCCCAGTCCCTGATCCTTTATAGACCGAAACAAGCTACACATTTTTCACATTAGAAACCAGAAGTAAATACATACACCAGCAGTTCTAACTGAGGAGGTAGGATGAGAAGGAGATGAACACGGAGACGATTCGAAGTTATCAATCTCATCATCAGTATTCCAATTCATATCGCTGTCATCATCACCAGCTGAATGCTCCTCCTTAATAAACATAACCACAAACATCAAATTTGTGATCAGTATCCATGATTCCATCTATATAAACGTAAGAAACAAAGCGTAAATGTGAAACATTACCATTTCTCTGATGTATGACCCCAAAACCAAAACCCTGTCAATACAAACAACCATCTTAGTCTTCGTTTTTTTGTATAAATCCTAAAACTAAGTCACAAACCAAACGAAAGCTACTCCACAATCTAACATTTTGCTTCGTCACTATCACCAAGAAAACACATGGAAAGCTTCGAACTTTGCATCATAATCAGAAAAACTCATACCAGAGATTAATGAGACGAAATCGAATTACAATGACCCGTCAACAGAGAATCGCCTGAAGAGGACTCTTACCACCAAAATCACTGCGATTTTGGGTTTTTGAGTCTCTTGAAGAAGAAGAAGACGAGAATTGCAGAGAGGTTTTTAACAAAGGTTTACTCAAAATTACAAAATTTACCAAAAAGTTATTCTTATCTCACAAATGAACCCCAATTATTTTATTCCCAAAATAAATCCAAATTTTGTAAACATAATTATAACAGTTTTATCTTTGAATTGAACAGATATGTTTCATTTTTCAGTCAATTTCATGTTCCAGTATTTAAATGTAATGGATAATTTACCTAAATTTCGTTTAAATGTGAATATTCAAGTATTTATGGGTTCTTCTGATTCGAGTCCGAAAGTTTTGGGTGAAGAATTATGATATTTCAAAGTAAAGAGTTCAGCCAAATGCAGGGAAGGCTGATTTGGTAAATTGACATCCTACGAGTCAAAGGTCGTTACATATACACAATTTTTTAATGTCAGGTCGTTACATATGCAACCATATAAATATTGTGTGACTATATAATACTGAAATAATCAATTCGATAAAGTTCAAATATCTTTTTGTAATATCAGTACAAACTTCTAACCCATAGATATGTTTGTGATGTAGTACCACGGAGCACCACAGAGTACGCATTAGGAAAGAAATCTTTTTTTTTTGCTATCTAAACATTTTATTAAAAGTTGACAACGGAAATACACAAAGCCGGCAGAGGTCGCAACCTCTCCAGAGACAGAAGCTGGTGGATTAAGGGACATCCCCAGAGACAAAAGAACAAACACTTAGCCTAATAGGCACAAGTCTAAAACATGAGCACAGAAGGAAGGCAAAAGCAAACTAGCACTAAAACTGAAAACAAGAGCCAAAACACTTCTGCAAACACTCCAAGAAACCGGTTTGAGCCGAAGGAGAGCCAGAAGACATGTACCAAGAGAAGACCCAAAAGCTGAAATCCTCCAATAGACTAGGGAATAAACTTCCAGATTAACCCAAGTACAACCAGCAACAACAACAGCAGAGATGAAGGCAGAAAAGAGAAAGCTCCAAAACCAGAAGGTACAACTTCTCAACCCCTCTAACAGACAACGAAGCATTCGAGAACCTTAGGTTCAAAGAAAGACCTTGACTCTTGACAAGGAAAAACGTCAACAAAGCTCCCCAACTCTTACACGCGGACACTCGCAAGCGACTCTTTGCCACCTACAGACAAAAGAGAAGCCACCTCCTCGCAAGAGAAAAA
>OVAF01000308.1:0-48251 GCA_900406245.1 Odontarrhena argentea | reverse complement strand
ACTCGGCCTTGCCTTTAACATACTTCGGCCTCTTTTGCTTCTTCCACTCTAATACTAGTAATATAATAAAAGGTATAACAAGTACATGTTGTGAGTCTTGTGACATGACTTTTATTGGTCCGATAGGATCAAGGGTTAACTATCAGAACGGTCAAATTGTTTGAAGGGACAATCAAAATAACAACTTTTCTTTTGAATAATAAAAAAAAGAGAACAATTAATATTTATGTTTAGCTCAACTACTATATTTGACCTTTTTGAAATATCATATATGATATATATTGTGTGTTTTAAAATGTGCAAAGATATTTGAGAATCAAACAAGACCGATCGAGAGGACTAATTCAAAAAGTTTATTTGGTTCCGGTAATTTGTAATTTTGTGGTATGGACTAAGTTTCCGTGAAAAGAAGATGGAGCATAATGCCCATGCATGGAGATTCACGGGACGATCGAGACGTTCAAAAGAAAAGATCTTTCAATTAAAGTTGTTATATATCTTCTTACCTAGAAAATAATTACGATCATCTTTACTGGTTGGTTTGGATTGGAACCATATGGCCAATAACAATAAACCATTACACTGGAAAATTTCAAAGATATCTACATGTAATCTTAGATTTAGACGTCTCTAATTAAGTTTACATGTGTAAACTCAATAGATGGATCGAGTCTAATAGCACATTACACCATTGTTTCTCTTTTGTCTCATCACCCAAGGAAGAAGAAGTGAGGGTTTTCATTTTTAGATTTTAAGAGTCATATCTTGATTGTTATTATTTTATTTTTATTTTTGTCAATTACACATTAATATAAGTCCTATCTTGATTAAATTTCTGATTTTTTTTTGTAAAAAAAAATTTAAGAAGGGCCGTATCAAATTTTTAAGAAAACAATTAAGTTTTGATTTTTTTATCTTTGGAATAATTTCAAATCTACCACTTTTAGGCTATACTTTTCAAAAATATCACAATTTAGGATTTAGTTTCATAAACTATATCAATCCTAAACCTTGGATTATAAACCCTAATAATCAGCCCTATAACCTCAAACATACTATGCATCCTAAAAAATAGTATTTTTGAAAAGGAAAAGAATGATACTTTTGAAAAATTATCCATAGAATAAAAGTGGTACTAACAAATTTGTGTTTTCTTTGGTTTTTTCATTCAAATTTTTGGTACTCCATTTTGGTTCAACCGGATTTAGGGTAGATGGTCTTGGTGGGAACTTCTGACTTGAGTGTGGGTCTCTTAAGTGGACTCATGAGTAAAGAGAGCGTAGTAATTTACCGAAACCCCTTTCTTTTCTCCTGAAATTACATCATTTGCCACTAAAACCAACCAGTCTCCGGCGACTGTGACCGGCATTTCGATTTTTCCAATTTCCCTCCCGAGAAATTTAGCAGTTTCGTCATTTTCCCAAACCGCAATGTTGCACGAGCTTCTTCTAGCTCTCTTAGGTTTCACCGGAGATTTAGTTGTCGACGAACGAGAGCAATTGAAAACCCTAGGTCTCGATTCACCTCTTTCTGATGAATCTACATTCAAACTCGCTCCCGATATCTCCTTCCTCGAACCCAGCGAGAGGTAACCCTCTCTTCTCTCACTCTATTGGCTTCATGATCTGTGATTTGAGCTGATTTTGATTCCTCCTGATTAGGGACTTGATCGAGGGGTTGATCAAGCTTGGGTTCTACTATAGGGAGCTTGATCGGTTTGAGAAGAAGTCTCGGAATTTGAGTTGGATTAGTTCTGTGACTAGTGTGCATCCGTTGGAACGAGCTGATGAATTGGGGAAGCAGAGTAGTGAGAAGAAGCCTAGTGTGTACCGTAGAGCTATTGCTAATGGAATTGGAGAGATTCTTTCGGTTTATCGGTCTGCCGTTCTTCACATTGAGCAGAAGCTATTGGCAGACACTACGCCTATTCTGGCTACGGTTACTCAAGGACTCAATAAGGTACATTTCCAACACATTTATCAATTGATGACTGAGAATCTAATACCATTGGTTTTTTCTTTGTTTTCTTTCTAGTTCTTCGTTCTTTTCCCGCCTCTGTACGAGGTTGTTCTCGAGATTGAGCGTGATGATATTCGAGGAGGGCAGCTTTTGAATGTATTGAATAAAAGGTGTCATTGTGGTGTGCCTGAACTGAGGACTTGTCTCCAAAGGTATTTACTTGGCTATGTTCCTCAATGGCTCGGTTTACAGTAAACTGAAATCATCTTTAGTGCAGAGTCACCACTTGTCCAAGTTTGTGTATCATGATAATTCCCATATCCATGTGTAGGCTTCTTTGGCATGGACATCAGGTCATGTATAATCAACTTGCGGCTTGGATGGTCTATGGGATTCTCCAGGATCCTCATGGAGAGTTTTTAATTAAGAGGTAACTGTATACTCAAGTCGCTTTATCGTTTTGATTTTGAAATTGTTTGGGTGCCATCTCTTTTTGCTTAAGTGTCGCCATTAGTGGTCTTCAAAAAGTCTCCTATTATACATGTTAGATAGCTGGTGCACACGTTGGTTTCTGTTTCTTCTCCTCTCATTCCTGATTTGCTTGCAGACAGGAAGATTTGGATTTAGATCATCGCTCATCTCAGGAAGATATATCTGAAAAGCTGGCTCGTACCTCAGTTCATGAGACATCTTTAAATGATTGGCACTCTGGATTTCACATTTCTTTGGTATTCTCCTTGCCACTAATTTAATGTAAGTACCATTACTATATTAATAATGTTTCTGCTCATTTGCAGGATATGCTACCTGATTATATTCCTATGCGTCTTGGTGAATCAATTCTTTTCGCGGGGAAAGCCATAAGGGTTTTACGAAATCCAAGTCCTGCTTTCCAATTCCAAAAGGACAAGAATTTTCAGCAAACAATGCGTGGCTCCCAGAGAATTCAAGGATTTATGCATAGTGATTTCTCGGAGAGAGAAACTGAGTTAGATGCAGAGCTTAAAGGGGAAGAGTTGCTTCCACAGTCTGAGGCAGACAAGATCGAAGCTATGCTCAAAGATTTAAAGGTGCCAGTTGAGGACTGTCTCATTGCACGTAATCTTTTTTAGTAAAAAGTGTATCAATCATGTTAACTTAGTTGATTTCGGTCATGCAACACATGATCTTCTGTTCATATTTAGAAATAGTATTTACTCTATCCTATGATCACATTCGAGCTCAGATTACTCTATCCGCGACGTGCAGGAATCATCTGAGTTTCACAAGAGATCCTTCGAATGCACTGTTGATTCTGTTCGAGCAATAGCAGCCAGTCATCTTTGGCAGGTTCTCTCTCTTGACAACATATCATTCTTTGATCTTTTGGATATATATTTTTCTTCACATTGCCTTCCTTTTCACAGCTTGTCGTAGTGCGTGCTGATCTCAATGGTCATCTTAAAGCTCTAAAAGATTATTTTCTCTTAGAAAAAGGAGATTTCTTTCAGGTAAACCGTTAACCACATAACCTCTAGTGGTGTTCTTAGATGGAAAATAAGGCTGATTAATCACTTCATTTGTTCATGTCCTCTTTTTTTTGCATAAGCCGCATCAAAGATCTGGGCATGTAACGTCATATCTCATTGACTTTCTGATTGCAGTGCTTTCTGGAGGAGAGTCGCCCGTTGATGCGTTTGCCACCTCGCCAGACAACTGGAGAAGCTGATCTTATGGTACCCTTTCAGTTGGTATGTGGTTACATCATACTCTATTTTTTTACGATAAACTTCTGGTCAGGTATAATTGTTTTTAACACTCTTTTTCGGGAGCTCACAGGCTGCAACAAAAACCATTGGCGAGGAAGATAAGTATTTCTCTAGGGTATCCCTACGGTCAGTAGCACATCAAGTTCTTATTTAACAATCTTTAATAGATGGATTCATTGTCCAGCCTCTAATCTAAATGGATAGAACCTGTGAACAATCACTTCTCCCAACTGTACCTTAATTTTGCTGTTTTATCTGCTATCCGGACCAGGATGCCTTCATTTGGGGTCACAGTCCGATCTAATGTATCTCTAGCTGGAAATGCAAATATTGCATCAGATACCTCTGTGGATGGCTGGGATGCTATTGCTCTCGAGTATTCTGTTGATTGGCCCATGCAACTGTTTTTCACTCAAGAAGTGCTTTCTAAGTATGAATCATTGCTTATATCTTTTTTCGTCTAATTTTCGTAACCTCAAAATTCTTGCATTGATTCTACTGTGAACTAGTCGGCCAGCATGACTGGAAACCAAAATCTGTGATACGTTTCTTAGAGCTCATTGTGTTTTAGGTACCTCAAGGTGTTCCAATATTTGATACGGTTAAAGAGAACTCAGATGGAACTGGAGAAATCATGGGCATCTGTAAAGCATCAAGATCGCATAGATTCTGCTCAACAGCGAAAAGATTTTACCAGCGGATCAACATCTCAGCAAAGACGGCAAGGAATGCAACCCACTTGGCGAGTTAGAGAGCGCATGGCTTTTCTCATAAGGAATCTTCAGTTTTACATTCAGGTAAAACCTAAGATGTCTGGCAAAAGTTTCAAAGTTGGTCTCAAGCCAGTTAACAAAAAAAAGGTGTAAGGCTTTATTCTCTCTTTGTATTAAGGTCGACGTGATAGAATCTCAATGGAAGGTGTTGCAAACTCACATCCATGATTCTCAAGACTTCACTGAACTTGTTGGTTTCCATCAAGAGTAAGCTAATGCTACCTCTCGGGTTTAAATAAATTTTGCTTTGGTTTCTTTGCTACCCCTACTACTTACCTACTGTGCTATTCAAATGCAGGTATCTCTCGGCTCTTATCTCTCAATCGTTCCTTGACATTGGTTCTGTCTCAAGGATACTTGACGGTATCATGAAACTCTGTCTCCAGTTCTGCTGGAACATCGAGAATCAAGAAAGCAATCCTAGCACTTCGGAACTTGAAAACATCGCCGAGGTGCATCATCTTTTCGCATAAATTATTACACTCAATGCTCTTTCTCATAAGTTTTTTTTCTTCTTATTTTTCGGTTTTTAAGGAATTCAACAAGAAGTCGAATTCCTTGTACACCATACTGAGAAGCAGCAAGCTCGCCGGGAGCCAGCGTGCTCCGTTCTTGAGACGTTTTCTTTTACGCCTAAATTTCAATTCATTCTACGAGGTGGTGGCTTTTTTTAGCAGAAGATTACAAGTTTTTCTCTCTGGTTCGGTACTTCTCACTGACGCTCTCTCTATCTCTCTTGGTTACAGGCAACTGCAAGGGGCGTGATGAATGTTGTACGGCAACGACCAGCGCTTCCATTGTAGATGTCGAATGATTGGAAAGTCTCCTTTCGAAGCTTTTCCAGACATGGGCTTGACGTTTTGCAGTAGCTATGACACGTGAAGATAGATTGGTCTGATCCTTTGAATCAGATTCACATAGATGCCATCAGAGGAGGTATATGGAGAGTTTTTGCTCACGCTCTTTTCCTTTTTAAAAATCTGTATTGTTCCTATATTACTCCCAAAGACAACTGCAAGTGTGTTTCATTCGAGCTTTGGAGCTGTAACACTGTAAATATTGTGGGGAAAGTATTTGGTCTGGTTTGTATTATATTTTAACAGTATGATAAGCTTGTGCGTGAGTTATATGGTTTTGCAACTTTATTTGATTATTTAAAATCTTTGGAATTTTATATTATCGTAGCCAAGACTCGATTCAGATGGATCACCAGATAGAGTTTTAATTTTTAAAAATCAGATAGTAGACTAAACTTGGGAAAAGTAATAGGTGTTCGTATTCACTCAAACACAGTTGGAGAGTAGGAGTAGTTTGCGAATGGAGAATGATGCATTCCTAGAGGTGATCAAGGCTTTACATAAACCACATGAATAGCTTGGATATCAATACAAGTTTTTCCTCACAAGTTTAGACAAAAAGTATCTAATCTAATATATAAATAATAAGAAACTCCACTTAATGTGGCTGTTTCGGAAGGAATCAATAAGGAAAACCTTGTAGGTTTTTCTCCACTTGAGTCCAAAACGGACAATATCATTCTACAAAAATCGAAATTCTACAAAGATCGAAGATCGAGTGGTCATTGCTTATCTAATATGATATCACTTATATATTATTTATCCAAACAGACTATTAACAAGATTATCCAATAACTCTAAACGTAGGAAAATTAGGTGTTCTTATTCACTTGAACACAATTGTGTTATCAAACAGAGAGAACAAAAAAAAGGAACAAGACAATATTTTTAACCAAACTACAAACAGAATATGTAAGTTTTTCAGCGGTCTTAGGCCAGAATCTGAAAATACTGAAGAACAAAAAAACAGAGAGCAGCAGAGAACGAAGATAAAACCCCGTAAGGATAAATTGGAAAACCCCCAAGGCTTCTTCCGGAGCAGACTTAACTTCAAACTCAAAAGCATTTCCGGTGAACAATCGACGGGCCTGACTCATCATATTCCGCCTTTGCGATCCACATCTGCAAAGTTTGAGAACGGAAGACCGATCAGTCAAAACCATAAACTGAATAGAATTAATTGGTTTTAGGGAAAGGAAAAGCGTTTGGATACGTTACCTGCTGGAAGGTACTGAGGGAGGCCAAGATGGATCCTCCAATCCAGACTGAATATTTCCTCTCAGGCGGTGCAACGACCTTGATCTTCATGCTGCTTGGTGCCAAAGCAGTGATCTCTTTGCTCATTCTGTCAGCAATTCCAGGGAACATAGTGGTTCCACCACTGAGCACAATGTTACCATACAAGTCCTTTCTGATGTCGACATCACATTTCATGATGGAGTTGTAGGTGGTTTCATGAATACCGGCATTCTCCATACCAATCATAGATGGCTGGTACAGAACCTCTGGACAACGGAACCGCTCAGATCCAATGGTGATCACTTGCCCATCAGGTAACTCATAGTTCTTCTCTACAGCAGAGCTTGTTTTAGCCGTCTCAAGCTCCTGCTCGTAGTCAAGAGCAATGTAGCAAAGCTTCTCCTTGATGTCTCTGACAATTTCCCGCTCAGCTGTTGTGGTGAAAGAGTAACCACGCTCAGTGAGGATCTTCATCAGAGCATCTGTGAGGTCACGACCTGCAAGATCAAGACGTAGGATGGCATGTGGAAGAGCATAACCCTCGTAGATAGGGACTGTGTGGCTCACACCATCTCCCGAGTCGAGCACAATACCTATAACATCAATCAACAATTTTAAACACATGGTCTTAAATCTGCAGGACAAAATATGTAAAGCCTATCGGTAACTAGACTTACCAGTAGTACGCCCACTCGCGTAAAGGGACAGGACAGCTTGAATAGCAACATACATGGCAGGAGCATTGAAAGTTTCAAACATGATTTGAGTCATCTTCTCACGATTAGCCTTTGGATTAAGAGGAGCTTCAGTAAGTAGAATCGGATGCTCCTCGGGAGCAACACGAAGCTCATTGTAGAAAGTATGATGCCAGATTTTCTCCATGTCATCCCAATTATTAACGATACCATGCTCAATCGGGTATTTGAGGGTTAGAATACCACGCTTGGATTGAGCTTCATCGCCAACATACGCATCCTTCTGTCCCATTCCAACCATCACTCCAGTGTGACGAGGGCGGCCCACAATACTTGGAAACACAGCCCTCGGTGCATCATCCCCAGCAAAACCAGCCTAAGTCAAGACAAGAACCCAAATCCACCTTAAAGATTGACTTAGCTCTACATTGTTCATAGGATCAAAAAGATAAATACTTTTACGACTAAACAATGCCCTCATCAATCTAATGAGCTAAACAGCTTCTGGGTTTTGTCTGTATATACTTGGAACAAGAATTGGAAACAGAATGATCACCACGAGAATCATCTACCTTAACAGACAAAAGACCAAAGATGAAAAAGATAAATCTCTCTACCTTAACCATTCCAGTTCCATTGTCACAGACGAGTGGTTGAATGTCCTCACCATCAGCCATTTTTTCTACTTACTGCAAACAGAAACATAAGACCAATTTGGCATAAACAAGAATGATTAAAAAAAACACAAATCAATCAATAGAATATAGAGAATCTTAGCAAATAGCATAATTAAAAAACAATTCATTTTCAAAGAGTCAAAGAAAAATAATATCCTAGAAAGACATAATCAAACAACAAAAAGAATGTTACAAATATTCCAGATCCAGAATCACGTCATCAAATTCGTTATTATAATATTACACAACATGAAATCAGAGAAACATATGACACTCGCGATTCAACATTGCTTACATTTAAGAAATTACTGATTTGTTTGATAAAACGCTAGCGATAATTGAAAATAAGAATCGAGTAATCAACAGAATCAGAGATGCAGGTTCAATGAAGAAAACCCAGATCCAAAAAATCAAACTTTACACAAGAGAAAAATCAAAACTGACAACTGTCAATGAAAGTAACGAAATATGGATCGTAAGAATAAAGCAAAAATTAGGCTCTAAAATTTACCGGAAAAGAGAGCAAAATTGATGAAAATGTTTGTAGCGGAATGAGGAATCTGTGTAGAAGATTAATGAAGGAGAAAGAACGGATCAAGAAGGGGGAAATGAGGGAAGAAACAACAAAAAACGAGAGGTAAGTAAATATAAAACGGGTCCAATGCCTTCAAACTCGGCTCACCTCTCTTTTCCGGTTCAATTTTTAAAATGACGTTTTCACCCTCTCTTTTTTGGTGTCTCCCTTATTGCTGGTTTTGGTTTTGGTTTTGGTTTTTACCCTTTAATAGTTGGGGTTTGGTAAATTTCTATAATTTTTTTTTTATCAACCACACTTTAATAGCGGTTTGGGCTACAACTGGCCGGCCCAATAGCCAAATCCTGCATATTGCAGGGAGCGGGAATCGATCCCGGGTGCACTGGTGTTGTCTGCCTTCTGTGGACTTACCACCTGCCACTAGGCCAAGACCACTTGTGCGGTAAATTTCTATAATTATTCGTACAACTTTCACGTCTCAATTTCAATTCTTTAAAAATCAAATTGTTAGTCTACCCAAATTAGGTTTTTAACGTTTTATAATTATTTGCATATAATTATTTATTCAACAATGGAGATAGAAGTCTCTTAATTATATCTCTTGTTTTGCAGGCTAAGGATATCGTTTTTTTTTCAAATTTGTATGGTGTAGATTAAAGAGAGGAACCAAAAAGTAGAAGAAACAAAATTGCTAGGAAACTCATGAGGAAAAAAAGAATCTTTATAATAAAGAAGGTTCCATTCATCAACTATTCACGAGAGGCTGCCATGTGTCCTTTTTTAGTATTCTCTTTTCATTTTAATCCATCTCCATTTATTTTTTCTCTTATTATCTATTAACTTACAACAATTACATCAAAAATAAAATTACGTTTTAAACAAAAAAACAATTGTTATCATTTATGGTAAGAGAGAAATGCTTCACGTTATTTTATTTATTTTATTGATAATTATTGCCAAATACCAGATATATTGATCGTATTTCATTTGATCGTTAGTCATGTGTGATTTCACTATATATTCTCACAGCCACAATTTTATTTGTAAAATGCATTTGGATATATATATATATATATATATATATATATATATATACATACATATAACTTGATAAATTTTGTTTTTACAGTTTGACGAAGATACTAAATAAGATTGATTGTTTGGGATATAAAACAACTGCAAACAAGATTAATTTCTTTGGGACATCTACGAAAACTTTTAAAAACAATCATGCTCAAGTAAACATATGACTCATATTAGAGGGTCAAACAGCTATTTCAAAATACATTTAATTAACAAATAATAAATACATCTTAAATACACTTTTTGATATTAGGGAAAAATCTTGAAAATTCTAAAAAACACCACTATTAAAATACTAATTTGCAAAACTACCACTTTAATATCTTTGCAAAAATTACCACTTATTATTCAAGCTATATTTTTTTCATAATCAAAAAAAATTTGTTAGGGTTTAGGGATCTAAAACTTTGATTTAGTAAATCTTTAGGGTTGAAGATTGACTTATGGTTTTTAGATTTTAGGTTTTAGTGTTAAAGCCTCATAGAATTAGGATTTATGATTTAATAACTATTATGCTTTAATCTTTGGTATTTAGGGTTTAGATTTTAGGGGTTTATGGTTTGTTATGAATAAAACTACTTTTAGAATTTAGGATTTCAGAATATGGGTTTTTAAACCCCTAGGCCCTAGATCCTAAATAACCCCTTAAAGGGGTCCAACTCAAGTGTTGAATGAGGCGCAGTGAACCCATCACGAGCAGGTATATATAGTTCTTAAGGTATACACAAAAATGGTAGTTTTGAAATTGCTCAAATACAATTTGTTCTACACAACTAATAAATACAATTTCTTATTATGTAATTAAATAACAAAAAATAATTGTTCAAATACATTTAAAAAATGCATTTAAATTTATAAAAACTTATCGATCGAAATTTTAATTAACAACACATTTTTTCATAATATTATAAGAGAGTTTCAACATATATCAATATATATATATATATATAATTTTTTTTTTAACCCATATTCTTATATTATATTTTTCTAATATAATATATTGTATCATATTCTTAAAATGGAGTAGATTTCAAATCCGCGCAAGGCGCAGACCATCCCCTAGTAATATGATATTGGAAAAGGCTCGTCATAATTCATAAGATTCACTACGCAATGTCTAAAATATATTTTGTTTATAGTTAAAAGAATACTAGGTTTGGTGTTTAAATTTCTTTTTTTTTGCTTTTTTAAAATGTTTTTTACTTTTTTATTTTTCATGAAAAACAATAATATGTCTTGTAAAAATAGATACTAATGTTTAATCAATTATTCATGAGCATAAGCAGATATTCATAAGTAATAACATTAATAGAGAAATGAAGAAAAAAGACCCATTTAAATCAATGCATGACAACGATTGTAATAAACCAATCTAAGATAGATGGGGGATAGACGAGCGCAGGAATAGGTTTTTCTTCACAAAATATGTTTTGGTCTTCTAATTTCAATATTTCGAGTTTCCATTGTTTTGTTGTCACAAAACTCTCCAAATAACAAAAAATTATAGTAGCCTATGATTCTTTTTGGTAATCGTAAGATTCAAAAGATTCAAAAATTATACTAGCATATATATATATTAGGAGATAATCTATTAATTTAGCGTTTCGATTTAGGGATAGTAAGAACTGTAATACTAAACGAAAACTAACATGATTAACCTTTGTTAAAGTTAGTATTTTCATATCACTTTAATTTCAAAATAAAAACACGAAAGTTAATGTCCAAATAAACTTACATTATTAAGAAATACCATTCAAGTTTTCAATACTTTTTGCATATATAAGATACAATTTCAACTGACCAAATTTTATCATCTGAACCTAAATTGTACATTTTTTTTGAATTTTTTTAATTAATCCTCAAACACATAAAATATGGTCCCGTGAAAAAATTTAAGATCTATATATATAAAAGAATTTTTAAATAGAGAAAACCAAATAGACATTTGTCAATGAAAACAACAAAATCAAGATCAAGAAATTAAGTCACTCAAATTATCAAATGAAATTGTTTTAAAAATAGTTCAATGTTTCAGATACTCACAAACATATTTATTTTGTATTATGTTGGATATTTCTGATATATTCTCTATCAATCTAAGCCCAATTCCCATAGCCATGAGCTTGGTTAAGGAGCTTGAAGGCATATGGGATGTGTACCTTAACAAACTCAGTGTTCTCGCAACTATGACAAGTAGATACACTGCTTATCCTTATCCTGGACGTGATGGGTCTTCCGGTGTGACCATCATACATCTTCTCAAGTCTTTCCTTATGATATCCACGTTTCTTGAGCTCTTTTCCAATAGAATCAGCAGTCGCTTATGTAAAAGGTACGATGTCTTTTATCTCGGCAGCGGCAGCCAGACTCTTGCGCAGCAGACTTTCCAGCAACTAACCCACAGTCATACGAGACGGGATAAAGTGCGGGTTAATAATGATAACAGGGGTGATGCCCTTCCACTGTCCATGGCATGTCCTCCTGTGAAGTGAATAACACTATGAATTCCAAAGAAAAATTAAGGGGGGCATATTGGATTAGTGATTTAGGGGAATTTGAATGAATGCTAAATTTTAGGGGATTTAGAGGGTTTTGGAGATTTCAGCAAATTTTGAGGATTTTTAAGAATCTCACTAAATACAATTCTTACCGTGATTTGAAATTTCGAAGCATTTGAGAAACTTTTAAAGATTGGGATTTGTATTTTCTAAAAGTTATTTTTTTATTTTTCTTGTAAACTTCTAAAAGTTAATATGAGACAATACATATATATATATATATATATATATATATATATATATATATATATATATATATATCATGTTGAATAGATCAATCTGAGCAATACCAAAGCTAGAAGTTTACGTTACAAAGTCTCGATCAACCGGTTTAGACGAAAAAATCGAAGAAGAAGCTCCAACAGCTATGGAGGAGGACAAAAGGAGAGAAAGAAGATGAAGAGCTTTTTGATATCAGATACAAAAATAAAGATAAGTGGAAAACAAAAAGAAATAATAATAAGGTTCAACAATGGGATGATAGTCTAACGTAACATGTTCTCAATAATCATAATAAAAGCTTCAAAAAGAGGTTTCATACATCTAGCAGATCACTTCACTTGGCTGTAAGTAAGCTTGGTTTCACCTGTTATGCAACTCGAATGTTTTTGTTTGAGTAGAACATCCTGCCACCATTGTAAATCATCTTAAATATAGCAGCTAATAAATATGTATCATAGTCATTTCTTATCATATCAAGTACAGTATTAAGGAGATAGAAAGATAGAGGGGTAACTAACTTCTTTCATATATCACCGTTGAGATCCACTAATGATGGCATCATTCCACATATCTGTAGCAATTTTTGCTCTCCACTCATTCGCATATACTCTTTGTTGTTCTTGTGTGCCCATGAATTGATCACCATCACAATTTACTTGGGCGACACTTTGTTCATCACAAGCTTTGTTTGGAGATTCCTCTGGAGGAAACTCATCTGAACGACACTCCTGGCGAAGATAATTATGCAATGCAGCACATGCAAGCACTAGTTCTGTTTTTTTATGACCTTGGGTCCATCTAAGCCTATATAGTTTTATAGTCCAAAACAAAACCCAAAAGTTTAGGCCCAAAATATCCAAGAAAGGGTTAGGGTTTTAATTCAGCCACAGTATATAAAACGCAGTTTTTTCCCGTCTTCGTCCGAACCCCGAAGGAGCTCGATCCAAAAGGTATCTCTTCTGATTCTTCTTGATTTCCTCCGACTTCGTCTTTGCAGAAATGGGGGTTGGTTAATTGGTTATGTAACTAAACGTAAGCTTTGTGTGTTACTGGTTTGATTTGCAGAAGATGACCACTCCACAAGTGAAGACCGGTTTATTTGTGGGTTTGAACAAGGGACATGTTGTCACCAGACGTGAATTAGCTCCTCGTCCTCGTTCTCGCAAAGGAGTATGTTTTGTCTCTTGCCTCTTTCTATTAGAGTTTTGTTTTGTCTGGATCAATTTTGAGTAGCTTACAGGTTTTGATAGTGCAAGAAATCTTGTATCTTCATATTGTGAAATGTTTGAGTGCCTTAGTGTATATACACTAAATTGTATATTTAAATGCGTTAGTGCATCTATAATGTCGACCT
The DNA here is from genome assembly GCA_900406245.1 of Odontarrhena argentea. Lineage (NCBI taxonomy): Eukaryota > Viridiplantae > Streptophyta > Magnoliopsida > Brassicales > Brassicaceae > Odontarrhena > Odontarrhena argentea. Next base: position 34,551 of record OVAF01000308.1, on the reverse strand, counting down.
TGCTCTTGCGAATCCACTATATATTTAGTAATAACGGTGCTGCGTTGTACTCTTGAGTGGTGACATTCTTCTAGTTTCATATCCCTTGAGCTGAAATTACTGATTTTGTGGTGCTAGGGCTTTATGATTTAGTAATGCCGATGTTGATTGACTCTTGAGCTTAGTTCACTGATTCTGTGTTGCTGGGTTTTATGAGTTGGTGTCTGCTCACTAAACTTTGGAGATTTAGTCATTATCTTGCAATAATGATGCAAATTTTTTCAATGACATTTTTCTTTCTTTTGGTTCTGCTATTGTTTCTGACTCGGTTGTTGTGTCTGATATGTTTAGAAAACGAGCAAGAGGACACTCTTTATCAGAACTTTGATAAGGGAAGTTGCTGGTTTTGCTCCCTATGAGAAGAGAATCACCGAGCTTTTGAAGGTCGGTAAAGACAAACGTGCTCTTAAGGTTGCTAAGAGGAAGTTGGGTACCCACAAGAGAGCTAAGAGGAAGAGAGAGGAGATGTCCAGCGTTCTTCGCAAGCAAAGGTAAATCACTACTTTTTTTCACTGCTCTCATTTTTGTATCCCAGGTTTGTTAACTACGTAGGCATCATACATTTGTCAGGTTTAGTTATAAATGTTACTGTTAACATTTGTTTTTGTTATCCTTTCTGATGTTACTTGTTGAGGATTTATCTACTGTGTTAATTAGTAATCAGTTTGTTAAGAACCTAGATTCTTGGCTTAGTTAGAAGGAAGCTATTAAGTTAAGAGAATTTATTTCGAACAGTGAATAAAATCTCATCTCAGCTAAAGAGTAAAGCAAAAGCTTATTGTTGGGTTTTGTCATTGTAGTTACTGATTTTATATTACTGTTTATGCAGGTCTGCTGGTGGTGGTGCAACTGAGAAGAAGAAGTGAGTATCATTTTGAGTTTTAGCTTGTTATTGCAAAAATCATGATGCTTCTTAAGCTTCCCGTACTATGTTGTGTTAGAGTTTGGGATTTAAAGAGAGTTTTGTTGGAGACTTGTGATATCATTATGCGTTTAAACTTATATCTACTTTTGTTCATTTATTTTCTACTACTAACTTCTGAAATTATTGAAAAACGGAATTAGTTTGCTTTACAAAATCTTCAAATTTGCCAGTCTTGGCCAATACAACTTGCAAGGCATTTAGGTTGGCATAATGTAAATTGGGTGATATTTAGTAATCAAGTTTGTTCATCATGATAGAGATCATTGTTACTCTTGTAATAAGACTACCAAATGATACCTTAAAGCTTACAATGGTTGATTTACAACTTCAACACACTGTCAAGCAAATCTTTCTGCCGATCTTTTATTCCTGACTAATATCATCCTTGGGTTTTCTGTAACACAAATACCACAAATTTGTTGCCCATATTACATTCACACAAATAGCAAAAAAAAAAAAAAAAATACACGAATAAGTAATTACCAACAAAATTTGAGTGAATAAAACCAAAGTGCAATGGCAGAAACAAAACCACAAACATTTCGTGAAAAATTCGCCTTACCGCGCTTAAGCGATAAACTTCCCGCATCGTCACTAAATCTACGGCTTAGATCTTATTAGACACACATCACGCGGATAGCAACAATATCCAACGGTTTACAAAGCTCTCTAACAAGTCACGCGGATCGACAATAATAGCCGTCGATAAGCTACAATCCAACGATCCACAACCCTCTCTAAAAATTTTAAAACATTCCATTAAAGAAAAAGCACAAAAAACACTCTTCGTCTTATATAAAGACATCAACTTCCTCTTGTCAAAATCATCGAATTATTTCAAATCAAAAGAATCTTTCTCTTTCGAAACTCAGATTCAGATTTTCCCGAGAAAATGTCAGGAAGAGGAAAGGGAGGCAAAGGATTAGGAAAGGGAGGAGCCAAGAGGCATCGTAAAGTTCTTCGTGACAACATCCAAGGAATCACCAAGCCTGCAATTCGTCGATTGGCCAGAAGAGGAGGCGTGAAACGTATCAGTGGTTTGATCTACGAAGAGACTCGCGGCGTTCTCAAGATCTTTTTGGAGAATGTTATTCGTGACGCCGTTACTTACACGGAGCACGCTCGCCGGAAAACTGTGACGGCGATGGATGTTGTGTACGCTCTCAAGAGACAAGGAAGAACTCTTTACGGATTCGGCGGCTGAATCCTTCTACTTTTTTTTTAGTTTCTGAATTTGTAAAATCTTTCAATTTCTAGGGCTTTTCGATTATGAATGAATTCCAGATTTGATTTTCCATTATCGCCCTGAGCTTTTGTTTCAAACGTATAGCCTTTTGGGCTCAAAATGTGAAGGCCCATGTATATTTGGGCCAACGCCAAGGCCCATTTATTGAAAAAAGTTACCGATGCGAAATTTATCATGTAAATTCAGTTTTTTCTTTTGGCCGACTGAATTTGGAGTTATGTTTTGATTAGTTTATATATCACTAGTGGTTGACCCGCGCTACGCGCGGATTGTGTGAATTAGAAGATAAATAGTATATATTATTTATATGTTATTATGTGACATTTTGATCTTGTGTTAATATTACTATAATAAATTAGGTTTAAAATTTAAATTTTGTATTTATTTTAATATTGTTCTTCTTATTTTATAAATTAAGTATAATATTTTCGAGTATAATATAGAGTATAAATTGTAATTTCACATTTATATTTGTTCAGTAAATATGTGTTTTGATTATCTGTCTGGTTTTTTCCCAATTTTATTTGGTTTTACATATTCCTAATATTTAGAGATTTTACTCTCTTACCACTTCCTTTTTTTTAATCAGAAAATATTTTTAAAATAAAAATGTGTGATGGTTGTAAACATTTTGATGTTTATAGTTAAATGTTCAAACCAAATTTTGTATTTTCCTCTCATTTAAATTTGTCATTCAATACATGTGTCTTGGGCATTTGAGAGAATGATTTCCTAACCGGTTCTCTTTCAGTTCAATTTGGATTTATCTCTTCCCTAATTTTTAAGTATTACTCCCTTCCCACTTACCTATTTAATCTTCGAGTATTAACAATGATGATATATATAATATAGTGACATTGTTATACTCGTATATATTTCTTGTCTTATACCATGCCCATTTACCATATGAATTGGTGATTATACACGGTTATGTAGAATTTTAATTATTATAATTTCTTTATATCTCTAAGTTTTAATAAAATTTTGAAATAATCTAAATAAATTTGAATAAAATTATGCATTATATTAGAGCCAACAAATATATTGTTCATCTCATAATTAATTCTCAAAACTATTATGCTATACGTTTTAAATTTTATGCATGAATATGAGAAATAACTTTTCAACTTCCTTTAGTCAAGTAATAAATTAATATCATCATAGATGTAATAATAAATATATAGTAGATTATATGCAAGCCATGTCATTGATGAAGTGTCATCACCAGAAAGGAGGAAAAGTAACTTTATAGATATAGATTTTGATTTTGATATTTTCACGTATGCAAAGTTTTAATTGCCTTAGTTGATAGAGAAAGAATTTACATCTTTTTTTCTTTAAGTAAGTGAGGTGCGTAAATTTGAATACCCTGGCTTTCTCATTAAACTTGGGCTTTGTAATTAAAAGTAATTATAAGTAAGTTGTTGTCGTAGAGAGGTGTTGTTGTAATTATAAGAGAGATGTAATGATTTTAATTGATATTAGTAGAGGATGAGGTGAACGATGATGTGGACGATGATGTGTCATCACCAGAAAGGAGGAAAGGTAACTTTATAGATATAGATTATCACCTAATAAAGCAATGCCACTATTGAGTATGTGAATCAGAATATACAACTGTAATTAATCAATGGTTACCGAATTAGTCAAATATTAAATTATGAGTAGTATGCGATTATGGACCCTCACTAACTAGGACAGTTCGCTGTAATTATATACTTGTGGTTGTAATGGGAACTTTAGTTTTCCGAATGTCGACTCGTTTTCTGATTTTCTCCACCATGAATACTGAACCATTTTCTTTCGTTTAAAGTGGAGTTTGAGCTGTTCGTCAGAGGAATCATTGTTCGATAGATTTTATTTTCGTAGACAGATTATTCAACTCGAACAAATGCAGTGTCTGGACGTGTTTGACAGTGTGACTCCTTCGTGTCAAATTCAGTCTTGTCTTTTCAAAATTATTAAAATTCTCGTTTATTCTTTACTAAATGATTTAGTGGGATATCTTTGTAAGAGACCTGGTCGTCAGAAAATGGATCAAGTGTTTACTGATGGCTGTCATAATTTACCAAATAAAATTTTATCCATCATAATTTTTTTTTTTCTTGGGGTTGTGTTGTGTCCACTAATGATATTGTTTCTCTTTTTAAAACTTTATTAAATTAAACTGTAGCTTTCAAAGGCATAACATAAAATTTGTTTATGAAATTGGAGGAAAAAAAAGAAGTGCGATTCACACCTGCTTATGCTAATATTTTTTTCTCGCTCACTTTGGACTCATGGAATTTAAATGAATGTATCACACTAATACAAATGAGAGCTAGCTATATATGCAAACAGAAAATATACCGCAAACTTATACATAAACATGAACAAAAGCAAAACCAACAACAAAGGACACATGATGAAGTTAAGAACTTAAATGCTAAGCACTGAAATGAACGCAAATGAGCAATACAAATACACATTTACGATATGTTCATAGATATGTTTCCAAAAGCAATTAAAACTCTACACTTAAATGGTTTCTTAAAATAGTACTTACTACAGTACAAAATCTTATCTTCACCGGAGACCAAATCATTTTTATACGATTCACCTTTGATTTTAAAATATATCACAACAGAAACATATCAATTTTTTTTTATATATATTCTATATAAATCCAAGACTATAGGTCCAGGCTAAGTGACTCTGAGCATAAAAACAATCAACATGCAAAACCTGACTTTTGAGTTTTGGAACTTGACTTAAAAGACAAAAGAGCTAAACATTGGAACGAGCAACCGACCATTAGTAGATCAGATTAATTCAATTTATGAATATTCGTTATTGTTCTTTGAGCTGTAAACGTAAAGAAGATATTTGGTGTGAGACCAAACTTGCTAATACATTACACGATATGTTTGAACGAATTATTTCCTAAATATTTGGAGGACCACTTGTTTGGCACTTTTGGCTTTGCCCTGATGAAAAGTCCAAATCTATTTCATAGAAAGAGTAATGGAAATACAAATCAAACACCTCGTGATGTTTTAGTGTTTTACTAATCATATCCCATGACTCCACTTCTTTTTTTTGTCCTGCTTGTAGTCAGAATTCTCGTGTTATCTCCCAGTTATAATGTGATCTCATCTGAACCTTTTTTAAAAAAGTAATCAAATACTAGCTTGTGTGTGTTGCGTCTTTAATTATGACATCAATTAAACAAATATTTATCTTAATTGGTCTCACCAATAATATATTGTGTAGTAATTATATCATTACAGTTTTAATTATCCAAAATTATTCGTGGGGCGGCGTTGTTTGAATGGTAACTTTTGCTAAAATGCTGGAGTGGGAAAAATAATTAAATAATTGCTTCACGACAGATTTTTACAAGTTTAAGGTAGAAATTGGTTGAGAATAAAGTGTGATTAATTAATTAATTAATTAATTGTTTTTTTAAGGCATCCCACTTCTTCTAAAGATATTGATCGAAAGTACAATGGTTTTAAAAAATATAACATTACTCGTCTGGATTATATTAAATCTACATAATTGGATAAAATTACTATGCGTAGAAAAAATAGATATTCCAAAAAATGTAAAAACAAAAATAGTTGTATCAGATTTTTTTGAGGTTTATATATAATTATAAATGGTAATAAGGATTTGCATATATCATTTGCACAATTAAAAATTAGAAAACCATAAACAAAAATTATTTGCCTCAGATTATCTTATTGCTCCTTGTTTTTGTATGAGATTATGTATGGATATTCACTTGAAATTACAATTTACAACAATCCTTTTTGTCTCTACAATTTAAAATCTGATTTTGCCACAACTTAAAGGTAGTAGTATCTGAATATGCAACTCGTGACTCATAAAGTCTTGAACAACGTACCTATGTTCAAAACGTGAGTGAGCAGTATGCCAGTATCAATTGAAAACCACAACTTTCTAATTATAAAAAATAGTTTGGAATAAAGTCACAAAAACCAAGCAGAATAGAGATACTACTACTTCTTGAAAAATTCAATAGGTCTATTTAATGAAAAATATGATGCAAAATTAAGTTTCACAAAAATGAAAATAAAATAAAATAAGATACGTGTGCGTGTCACTTGGTTGCACCTGTGAACGCCGATGCAGCATATGTCAACGCCGTTACTTCGCGTCTCACGTGCCACTCACATGTTTCCTACTTCGCTTATAAGTTTTTTTTCGCTAACAAGTTTTCTTTACATTTCTCAGAAATTAGCTAGATAACTTTGACTTTCTTAAACAACCCAACATATTGGTTCATTGACCTTCAACTTATATTAACTGTCTATGTACAATGATTTTTTCTATCAACACCCTAATTTATAATTCACATCATTTTTTTTTATTTCATCTAATATTTCAACACCCTCTTCCTTACAATGATTTTGTTTAAAAAGATTCAACACCCTACCCTACCATTTTTACTGAAAAATCATAATAAAAATATTTTTTTTGATATATCTAAATCAAATAAATCAAGTCTCTATTTATAAACAAAATTTTTTGATGAATTTTGATATAAAAATATAAAAATTGTTTTATTATAAGATAATTGAAACTAAATGATTAGGGTGAGATATAGATATCTCAAAAAACTCAAAGACCAATCGAGAGTTTTCACGTTGCATTTGATGATCCATTTTTGTGTTTTTCAACGGGTTGATAAATTACAACACAATTTTGCCACATCATTTACAACACCCTCATTGCACTTCTTTTTTATTTTTTCAATAGTTGATAAAAATTTATCCACACCTTCATTGTATCTAGTCATAGTCATACTTAAATTCTTTTAAGTTAGTAAATATCATAATTTATACAAATAAAGAAACACATCCTTGTAGATTTAATCCTGATATACGATTGTGTTTTGTATGCCATCTTATCTTAATCGTATTGACTATGTTTGTGTTTACCATTTTGTCACAAATTTGTTTAGAATTGAACCCATCTTGCCATAATAATTAATTATCAGTTACATTTACATGTTGAAGATAAGGCTAGTAATTATCTAATTAACGGAACCATAATCCATATAGTCACACGTTAGATCTAGCAAGACGCACTCCAGATACATTGACTGACTGAATCTAAAAAAAAAAAAAAAACTATTTTGCCTATAAATTTCTTCACAAAAAACCTTTCTTCTCACTTGAGCTATATTATATCTTCGCATGTTCCAAACATAACCTTTCGGAAGGAAACACGAAATCCCAAAAATGCCCTTCAACATAACCTCCGTGAAAACCTCCTCTAACGGAGTATGGCAAGGCGACAATCCGTTACACTTCGCTTTCCCGTTACTCATCATCCAAACGTCGTTAATCATCGCCGTCAGTCGTTTCCTCGCCGTCTTATTCAAACCTCTCCGTCAACCTAAAGTCATCGCCGAGATCGTCGTACGTAACACAATTACACTCTCTCACACACACAACATATACATATTTACAATTTTACAATCGATCATCCTCTAATTTACGGTTTTGCCATTCGTCTTCTTCCTCTGAACAGGGAGGGATATTGTTAGGACCTTCAGCTTTAGGTAGAAATACCGATTACATGGACAGTATATTCCCGAAATGGAGTATGCCGATACTCGAATCCGTCGCCAGTATCGGACTTCTCTTCTTCCTTTTCCTCGTCGGTCTCGAGCTAGATCTATCATCAATCCGTCGAAGCGGAAAACGCGCTTTCGGAATCGCGGTGGCAGGAATCACAGTCCCGTTCATCGCTGGCGTCGGGGTCGCGTTCGTGATCCGTAACGCGCTTTACACCGATTCCGATAAACCAGGATACGCTGAGTTTCTCGTTTTCATGGGGGTCGCACTCTCGATCACGGCGTTTCCAGTTCTCGCTAGGATTCTAGCGGAGCTCAAGCTTCTAACGACTCGAATCGGTGAAACCGCGATGGCTGCGGCTGCGTTTAACGATGTCGCGGCTTGGATTTTGCTCGCGTTAGCGGTTGCTCTAGCTGGAAACGGCGGTGAGGATGGGGGGAAGAAGAAGAGTCCGTTAGTTTCGGTTTGGGTTATGATTTCGGGTCTTGGATTTGTGGTTTTTATGCTATTGGTGATCCGACCCGGGATGAAATGGGTAGCGAAACGGGGATCTCCTGAAAACGACGTCGTACGTGAGTCTTACGTTTGTTTGACTCTAGCTGGTGTCATGGTTTCCGGTTTCGTGACCGATTTAATTGGGATTCATTCAATATTTGGGGCGTTTGTTTTCGGTTTGACTATACCGAAAGACGGAGAGTTTGGTCAGAGATTGATTGAACGGATTGAGGATTTTGTGTCCGGTTTACTCTTACCGCTTTATTTCGCAACGAGCGGATTGAAAACGGACGTGGCTAAGATCAGAGGAGGCGAGTCTTGGGGCATGTTGGGTCTTGTGGTGGTCACGGCTTGCGTCGGAAAGATCGCCGGGACTTTCGCTGTCGCAGTGATGGTTAAAGTTCCGGTTAGAGAAGCTTTGACGCTTGGTTTCTTGATGAATACCAAAGGTTTGGTTGAGCTCATTGTACTCAATATTGGCAAGGAGAAAAAGGTACGTGCTTTTTTGGTCATCTAGTAAAATATTATAAGCTTTAAAGAATATCTAAAAATCTAGTAACATATTGAAAGATAATAAAAAAACCTAGTAACACTAAAGTTATACAATCATTTGATTAAAGGGAAAAAGCATGTATATACAGTAAAACCTCTATAAATTAATAATGCTGGGACTTGGAAAAATTATTAATTTATAGAGATATTAATTTATCTATAAATTAATAATTATTAATTTATCGATAAATTAATAATTTATTAATTTATAGAGAGATTTATTAGTTTATTATATTTTTTAAATTTTATTTTAAATATGTATTTTACCTTAAATTTCATATAAATTCTTTTAAAGTTATAATGTATTTGATTTTTTTATATTTTCTTATTTATATGTTCATATTGTTATTGATATTGAAAATATCATGTCAATAATTTTAGTTATTATAATAGAATAGATGTTAATAACTCAAAAATCCAAACAAATATTATACATACTCAAAAATTTAAGGTTAAAAGATTTACACCTACTTAATATTGATGATGATAAAGATGAAATAATAACACGTAGAAAATTTAGTGACTCGTTTCAACAAAATAAACGTAGTAAAAAAAATATATACATCACATCGTATTTTAATATAATTTTTTAAATACACATACAATATACACATATATATATATGCCTAAGATTTCTGATTATTAATTTATATTATTATTGGGACTATATTTTACACTAGAGTTTCAAAAAAATTATTAATTTATTATTTTATCGAATATTGTCATTTTTTACACTAGCCCGACTTGGGACCGGAGAATTTTATTAATTTATAGTGATTATTAATTTATAGAGTATTAATTTATAGAGGTTCTACTGTATACCCTAAAAACAAACAGATGATTACTATATTTATAGTTCCGTTTACGTATGCATTTAAGGATATATTAAACGGATCCGGTCTGATCGAACCGTTTAACCTTTTCGGTAGGTTGGTCCGGAATATTCCTTACAGTATACTGGTTGATGTTCTGTGACATTAACCAACCGTTTAAGTCCATAGATCAGTAACAAATAGCTAAGTAAATTATGAGAGTGTATCACTTTAAAAAATGGATACATACTATGGTTAAAAAAATCACAAACTCATATATATAAATGGAAACACTACAATTGGTAAAAAAAACCATATAATATAATACTATGATATGTGTAAACTCTATATGGAGTACTATATAAACTATAATATCTGTTGGAAAACTAGGCAGTTTCAACATTTTCTTATCAGTTCCACTGTTTAATTACTCTAATCGTTAATTATCAAGGTGACAAATTCAACATAATCGCGTCGGTGTAATATTATTGGTTGTTTCGGGGGTAGTAATTAATCCATGCATGAAAAGTAAACACTACTGTAACCTTTTCGAATGGCCAATGTTNGGGGGGGGGGGGGGGGGGGGGGGGGGGTATAAGAGATTTTATGATCTCCTAAAGCAAGAAAATGTGTGTTTATATAATTGGGGGGTATACCCACTAATTAATAATTGTACTCTCCTTAGTTTTTTGATTAATTGTTATTAAATGCATGACGTTGGGTTTATATAACTTTATAGGTACTAAACGACGAGACGTTTGCGATACTAGTGCTCATGGCGCTTTTCACTACTTTCATAACGACGCCGAGTGTAATGGCCATTTACAAGCCTGCACGTGACATCCACCGCAAACTCAAGGATTTGTCGGCTAGTGAAGACTCCTCCAAGGTAGAGCTTCGCATCCTAGCCTGCCTCCACGGTCCAGCCAATGTCTCCTCCCTAATCTCTCTCATCGAGTCCATTCGAACCACCAAGGTACCTTACTTCTTTATGTTACAGTTTTGTATTTAAATTTAGAGGCTTTATGCATATGTATCACTTCTACTACGTCTAGTTATGCATATTGTTCGATAGTACTATACTTTAAAAAATCAATTTATTGTTTTTGTTATTGGATATTAACTAATCTTGGTAGATGTCATATTGTTTTTTTGGCAGATACTACAGCTTAAACTGTTTGCAATGCACCTTATGGAACTAACTGAACGATCCTCATCAATCATAATGGTGCAAAGAGCACGTAAAAATGGACTTCCTTTCGTCCACCGATATCGCCATGGCGAGTGCCACAGCAGTGTTATTGGAGGGTTCCAAGCCTATGGTCAGCTGGGCCGAGTCGCGGTCCGACCCATCACAGCAATCTCTCCTTTACCCACAATGCACGAAGACATTTGTCACATGGCAGAGACCAAGAGGGTCACAATGATCATTTTACCTTTCCACAAACGATGGAATCTTGATCATAGTGATAGCCACCACCAAGACGGAGAAGATGAAAACTTACCGGAAAATGTCGGTCATGGTTGGCGATTGGTTAACCAGAGGGTTTTGAAGAACGCACCCTGCTCGGTCGGAGTTCTTGTGGACCGTGGTCTTGGGTCCATTGAGACCCAAAATTCGACCCTTGATGGGTCGAATGTCGTTGAAAGGGTTTGCGTGATATTCTTCGGTGGACCTGATGATCGCGAGGCTCTAGAGCTTGGCGGGAGGATGGCAGAGCATCCCGCGGTTAAAGTTACCGTTATTAGGTTTTTGGTGAGAGAAACATTAAAGAGTAACGCCGTCACGTTACGCCCAGCACCGTCTAAATGCAAGGAGAAGAACTATGCCTTCTTGACAACCAATGTGGATCCAGAAAAAGAAAAGGTAACATTCTGAAGAAATCACATTACTAATTAGACTTTTCATTGAAGTTCATATTTGGGTTCCCCCTTATATACCATTTGGAACAAATATTTATTGAATGTATCTTAACATTAAAACCAAAAAAAAAAAAATATTTATTGAATGTAGGAATTAGACGAAGGGGCCTTGGAAGACTTCAAGAAGAAATGGAAAGAAACAGTGGAGTACAAAGAAAAGGAACCTAACAACATAATTGAAGAAACATTGTCAATAGGACAAAGTAAAGACTTTGACCTTATAGTGGTTGGAAGAGGGAGGTTACCGTCAGCCGAGGTTGCGGCATTAGCTGAGCGTCAGGCTGAACATCCCGAGTTAGGTCCTATCGGGGACGTGCTCGCCTCTTCCATCAACCACATCATCCCATCAATCCTTGTGGTTCAACAACACAACAAAACTCATGTTGAGGAGATCACGGTTTCCAAAATTACTACCGAGTCTTCTCTAAGTATTAATGGAGACGCTAATGTATGATAAAACATTAAAAAAATGCCGTTGTTAAACTTTGCCTTAATCGGTTAAAGTGGTTATTGAAAATATAGTCTATCTACGATAGATCATAAGTAAAGTTTATAGAAATAGCGTCCTACATGTAATGATTGGGCATCTTGTGAGATGTACGTACAGCTAATAAGTAAATAATAGTAATGTATCAAAATGTGATTATTATTATTATTATTGTTTTTTAACAAAAACATTATGGATCTAGACCCGTACATCTTTTCAGATCCGGAGCTGATCTTACATGGTCTCGTTTCAAAATCTACTCGAACCAATGACGTTTAGGCTTTATCTGACAAAGTATTGTATGATAATAGTTTTTTCTCAGGTGCCAATATCCAATTTACGACCATATACAATCAATATGATATATATATATATATATATATATATATATATATTACTGTTGTAATATAAATAAAACACAAAAAATAAAAAACTTAGAAGTTTAAGTAGAAGAAATCAAAATGATTTTTGTTTTTGTTTGTATGATATTAATTTTTAGTTTTCCGTACAAAAATAAATGTATGTTATTTGATATGATTATAAATATTTTGGAGACTAATTTATATTCAGTTAAGAGAATAATAGATAATAATTTTTTTTTAGACAAATTTAATAAATTTTTAATTTGTATGTAAAAAATCTTTAAAATCATATAAAATGAGAAAGAGGAATTCCTATCTCTTAGGGAGTGGGAGTCAATATCTCTTAGGAAACAGACAAGTTTCAACGTCCCTTTTGAATTCCACTTTCTATTAGCCTATGCTTCAATTACTATTGGGTGAACAGCCAACAGAACCATATGGGAGTAATCCTACTCGTTCGTATTTAATCTTATATACAATACTACAGTAGTATTGGGAAGGCAACGTTTTCTTTTGAAATCCATTTTAATTACTCTATTTACGTTGACATGTTTTCACGTCCGGACCGAACCGTCCAGTCGAACTGGTTGAACCACAATCCGAACAGTTTTTCGGATTGGGTTTTGTACTAAAAACTTAAAATTAGAAAACCAGAAAAACTCCATAAATCTCGCCAGTGACCCGTAACCTAGCTAATTGAACTGTCGATTTGGATTTTAAAAATTTATATAATTAATTTTTTTCTTTTTTTTTTGTAAATTTTATATATAATTAATTGATATAAGCATAATATAAGGTTTTCACTTTTCAAAACTTTTACTCAGCCACCACCTAGAGTCTCGTCACAATAAATAGGTACTAACGATTTATTATTTTGTCTTAGCTTCTAAAGTTTTTTTATTTGGTTTAAATTTTAAATTAGATTATTTTCTATTATTATTCTATGATTTTATATTTTTGTATGTTAGATAGTATATTGTAAAAGCATAACTAATGTTTTTATATTTATATATATAATCACTTAATCGGTTGATCCGTGGTCGATTCGAATTGGCTGATTAAACCGGTGATCCGGAAGAACGTCCAGTTCAGTGTTGGGTCGGGATTCAAAACATTGATGCTATGTGACACGAAGCCACATCAAAGAAATATCATTGGTTGATTAATTTTGTTTTTCTTTTCTTCTTTTTGGAGGGGAAGGCAGTAATAGTATAAATAATGGATTATTTTGTATTATTATTCTATGATTTTATATTTTTGTATGTTAGATATTATATTCTAAAAGCATAAATAATGTTTTTATATTTATATATATAATCACTTAATCGGTTGATCCGTGGTCGATTCGAATTGACTCATTAAACCGGTGATCCGGAAGGACGTATAGTTCAGTGTTGGGTCGGGTTTCAAAACATTGATGCTAGGTGACACGAAACCACATCAAAGAAATTAATATCATTGGTTGATTAATTTTGTTTTTCTTTTCTTCTTTTTGGAGGGGAAGGTAGTAATAGTATAAATGACCAATTATGATCATGCATGTTAGAAGTCCAAGTTTGACAAATTGAAACAATGGTTTTATCTTTTTATGTTTTTGCTGAAAACGTTATGTGGATTGATCGAGTTATGGGTTCATTGTAAATGTTGGCATAAGTATTATCATATGAGGTATATGTTTATATGTCAAAATCAGAGTCAAAATGAGTGAATTTTTTTTGAAAAATGTTAGTGTGGAGTTAGTTGTTTGAATTGTATAAAACTTAGAGTTGGATTTTGGTTCAAGTGTTCAAAATGTCACCAAAACTCAAAATGTTTAACACTAGAAAAATGAAACCGTTCCTCTCTTTTATAAAATTTCAAAAGTATATATTGTAGTTCTTAAATATATCGGAGTTCGAGTTCTTAATTTGTAGATTTTTATCACGAGTGTTACGTGATAACAAGAAACGTTTTTCAACATCAAGAAAAGAAAAAGAAAAAAATCTTGATTCCACGCCTTAATACATTCAGTTTCTCAGAATTCTTAAACTCATTTATTCCTTAATGGTTCTTACTTCTAATTGCAGTTTCTCTTCGGTTCTTACAATGAGCATGTACGTACGAAAATAAAACATAAAATAAACATTTTGGACTGACCCGCAATCACGACATACTTAATTATTTAAGGTACAACAAATTCTGTAATCATTGTATGTGGTTATTAGTTAACTATTAATGGTGGGATTGGGTTGCTTTATACTTTTATAGGTACTAAACGACGAGACGTTTGCAATATTAGTGCTAATAGCACTTTTATAGGCCAGCACGTAGCACCCACCGAAACGAAAGGATTTGTAGGTGAGCGAAGACTCCTCCATGGTCCAGCCAATGTTTCATGTTTCACCTCTCTTACCGAGTCCAGTCTAAACCACCAAAGCATCTAGTGATGTGCGAAAGAATTTTGGAGAGTCGTATTTTCAAGTATGCTGCTTTTTAAATTAACCAAACATTTTTTTCAAAGTAATTTTGATTGAAAAGAATATTACTAAGCGCCTCTTGGTTTGATAACTCATTAAGCAGAAATAATATGTTCTCATAGCATGTTTGAACTTAAATTAAATTAAAAGAGTAGCACACTTTATAGGACATTTCTACCATTTAGAGCATCCCCAATGGTAGTCTCTTATAAAGAGGTTCTAATATATTTTATTAATTAATTTTATTATTGTTTAATTTTAGAGGTTCTTAAAGTGACTTTGGAGTTCTTAAATAAGAGACTCATGTGCATTTTAAGAACCCCTACTCAATTTTATTTTATTTTTTGATTTTTCTTTAATTAGAGAGAACCCTCCATTGGGGATGCTGGGCATGTCCACTCGTGATGAAGATGAAGTGTCTTAAGTTTTAATAAAAAGTTAATTATTAAATCAAATTAAAATTATAACCAATAATTTAGTGACACATAGGGAAGTGAGGGTCTTAGGAGAGTAGTGTCTTGGTGTCGTGGGAAGACCTTTTTCTCTTCTCTCACTTGCCAAGGGTCTAAAATTTATTATAAAAAAATTATTAAGACACTCATAATATCATGAGTGGACATGGTCTTAGACAACATTTGCGCTTTATTTGACCACTGTTGTTGGTTAGAGAGGTCCCACTTGATCACATATGCATGTTGTTTGTCTTTCTAGCAGACTTATGACACATGCAACCAAAAGCTACTCATGAGAGTGTTAAGATAAATCAAGGGAACTTTGCAAATGGGGTTGATGTATACAAATTTCCGGGAAGGGATTATGAAAACTTATACAGACAATTCACAAGTTCGCAGGTGACATAGACAGTGGAAGAAGAAGCGCTTGGATCGATTTCTTAGGAGTTGTTTAGTTGCATCGTATATATTGTTAACGTTTGATCAAATATCTTTCTAGTATTCAAAAATCTCCAAAGAGACAAAACGTTGGAAATATTGGGATTTTCTAAAACCATTCAAATTCCTCATTAGTATCATATTGTCCGTTTTGAGACAAGTCACAAACCCCTCACGGTTTTTCTTATTGGACTCTTTTCCAAAATACCTCATACTAGCTAGTGGAGTGTCTTTTAACTTATATATTTGACCTCCTCGTCTAATTTTTTCGATGCGAGATTGGATCGATATCCCAACAGGAAAACATCACATAACCCATAATTATTATTATAAGTCATACGAGAGATCCACAAAAACGCACTCGGGTTTACGTGCGAACATTATTGATTCCTTTTTTGAACAAAAATAGTCTCAGCCTATAAAATCCCTTGACAAAAACATTATTCTCACTTAAACTTACACCAAAATGGCTTTCAACATAACCGCGGTGAAAACGTCATCTAACGGACTATGGCAAGGCGACAATCCCATATACTTCGCTTTCTCTTTACTCATCATCCAAACGGCGTTAATCGTTGCCGTCACTCGTTCCCTCGCCGTCTTCTTCAAACCTCTCCGTCAACCCAAAGTCACGGCCGAAATCGTCGTACGTAAAATAAAATTACACACTCTCAGTCTCACTCACATATGCATGTATTTACAATTTTAACATCAATATAATCATCTCTTTATTTACTATTTTTGCCAACAGGGAGGGATTTTGCTAGGACCTTCAGCTCTAGGAAGAAGTTCGACGTACATGGACAGTATATTCCCGAAGTGGAGTACGCCAATACTCGAATCCGTTGCGAGTATTGGACTTGTCTTCTTCCTTTTCCTCGTGGGTCTCGAGCTAGATCTATCATCCATTCGTCGAAGCGGCAAAAGCGCTTTTGGAATCGCGGTCGCAGGAATGACACTCCCGTTTCTTGCTGGAGTTGGGGTCACTTTCGTCTTCCGAAACGCTCTTTATACCGACTCCGATAAACCGGGATACGCTGCGTTTCTCGTTTTCATGGGAGTCGCTCTCTCGATCACCGCGTTTCCAGTTCTCGCTCGGATTTTAGCTGAGCTCAAGCTCTTAACGACTCGGATTGGTGAAACCGCCATGGCTGCAGCCGCGTTTAACGATGTTGCGGCTTGGATTCTGCTCGCGTTAGCTGTTGCGTTAGCTGGTAACGGAGGTGTGCAAGAGAATAAAAGTCCGTTAGTTTCGGTTTGGGTTTTGATTTCGGGTTTCGTGTTTGTCGTTTTTATGTTTGTTGTGATCCGACCCGGGATGAAATGGGTTGCCAAACGTGGATCTCCTGAAAACGGCGTCGTACGTGAGTCTTATGTGTGTCTGACGTTAGCTGGGGTTATGGTTTCCGGTTTTGTGACCGATTTGATTGGGATTCATTCCATATTCGGGGCGTTTGTTTTCGGTTTGACTATACCCAAAGACGGAGAGTTTGGTCAGAGACTGATTGAACGGATTGAGGATTTTGTTTCCGGTTTACTCTTACCGCTTTATTTCGCAACGAGTGGACTGAAAACCGACGTGGCTAAGATCAGAGGAGGTGAGTCTTGGGGCATGTTGGGTCTTGTGGTGGTCACGGCTTGCGTCGGAAAGATCGCCGGGACTTTTGCTGTCGCGGTGATGGTTAAAGTCCCGGTTAGAGATGCTTTGACACTTGGTTTCTTGATGAATACCAAAGGTTTGGTTGAGCTCATTGTACTCAATATTGGCAAGGAGAAAAAGGTACGTGCTTTTTTAATATAGACCATCATTAACCATCTCCACGTGATCCTCACAAGGGGATCTTTTGATTAAATTAAAATTAAATATAGTAATTAATTAATCTTATGATCTCACACCAACTTTTAAAAAACACCATTCCACTCATGATCCCTTCCTTTGTATCTTAAGACTTATTTTTTTTTTAAAAGTAATTATTTATTGCTTATCAAATATACAATTAAACTATTAACTAAACATATGTCACAAAATAAAATAAAAAACAAATACAAACGTATTTAAAGTTTTTTTATAAGTTTAATATATATTGCAAAATGAAAATAAGAAATATAAGAAATATTTCTTACATTTTTTAAAAAAATTAAATATCAATAAATTTTTAGTATTAATTATTAATGAAATATCAATAAATTTTTATTTTTAAAATTTTTTTTATTTTAATTCAAATTTTTTTAAATTATTAATTTGAAAAACACATTTAAATTTTTTCTGATTTTTTTTACTTTGTAGTTTTTTTGCATTTTTTTTGCTTTTGTTAAAAAAAAAAAAAAAACAGAAGCCCGCCCAATAGAAAATCGCCACATGTCACATGTGATGCCAAAGATACGGGTCTTCAGGTCCCTACATAGTAGGGACCGTGTCTTCTACTATTTCCTTTTTCTTTTCTTTTTATCTTTATTTTTTACCTAGATTTATGCTAAGAAATCACTAAAATCTCCCCACTACAGCTGCTCTTAGTAATCTAGTAATCGATGCCCTGTACCGATAATCAAGAAACACCTTAAGTCTCACATGAATTTGACAAAAAAATTATTGACAAAAATATAGATACTTTTGAAATATATATGTAGTACTCCTTCTGTATCCGAGCAAATGATATTTAGAGATATGTTTTTGTTTCAAATTAGATGATTTAAAAAGAAAAACCATATGAATTTTCGAATTGCCGGGTGGTAATAGAAAAAGAAAAATCGGATCAATTCAGAATTAAATCATGCATGCATATGTAAGCAAACACTAGTACAAAACCTTTTCGAATGGCCCGATGTTTACACAATGGCTACACACTCGTCCCACTCAGTGCCACAAATTATAGGATCATTCTCTAAAGCAACGAATTTAGTAAATTGTAATCATTACCTATTAATATTTTTATGCGTTGGGTTGGGTTTATAATTTATATATAGGTGCTAAACGACGAGGCGTTTGCGATATTAGTGCTAATGGCACTCTTCACAACGTTCATAACGACGCCGAGTGTAATGGCAATTTACAAGCCGGCGTGTAACACCCACCGCAAGCTAAAGGATTTTTCGGCGAGCGAAGACTCCTCCAAAAAAGAGCTTCGCATCCTAGCCTGCCTCCATGGCTCACCCAATGTCTCATCCCTCATCTCTCTCGTTTCATCCATTCGAACCTCCACGGTACTTTGATATGTTTTATCTCTGTGTTACAGTTCATCCATCAGAGGCTCTATGCAAATGTATCACTTCTACTATACGTCTAGGTAGATATATATCATTCAGTAGCATATAGGAGTACATACACTATATATGTATAAGTTAGATGATATTTAAGGTAAATGTGCACATGAAAAAAAAATCTCAAAATCATGTATTTTTTTTTGTTTTTTGTTATCTCAGATAAAGATAATCCAATCAATAATAATAAAAATGGTAGAATATGAGTGGTAAATTGTGAAAAAAACCAAAAACATTCTTTAAACATTATTCCCTCTGTTTCATAATAAATGTCGTTTTGAAAGAATGTAATTTTTTACTATTAATTTTTTATTTTAATTCCAAATTTAATGAAAAATATGAACAGTCAACTCAATTTTTAAAGATATAATAGAAATTATAATATATTTTCTTAATTTGTGTTAAAATAGTTCAAATGATAGTAAATCTTAAATAATATAGGTAAAGTAGCTAGAGATGATTGTTATGATACAAAGGAGTGTTAATCTTGGTTAATATAACAATTGTTTATGGCAGATGCTACAACTAAAATTGTTCGTGGTGCACCTTATGGAATTAACAGACCGATCTTCATCAATCATGATGGTGCAAAGAGCACGTAAAAACGGATTTCCTTTTGTCCACCGTAACCGTTATGCGGAGTGCCATAGCAGTGTTATTGAAGGCTGTCGTCAATTAGGTCGAGTCGAGGTCCGACCCATCACGGCGATCTCTGCCTTACCAACAATGCACGAAGACATTTGTCACATGGCAGAGACCAAGAGTGTCACAATGATCATTTTACCTTTCCACAAACGATGGAATCTTGATCATAGTGATAGCCACCACCAAGACGGAGAGGATGAAAATGTAGGTCATGGTTGGCGATTGGTTAACCAGAGGGTTTTGAAGAATGCACCTTGTTCGGTCGCGGTTCTTGTGGACCGTGGTCTTGGGTCTATTGGGGCACAAAGTTCCGGCGTTGAAAGGGTTCTTGTGATTTTCTTTGGTGGGCCTGATGATCGTGAGGCTTTAGAGCTCGGCGGGAGGATGGCAGAGTCTCCCGCCGTTAAAGTTACCGTTATTAGATTTTTGGTGAGGGAAACGTTGAGAAGTAACGCAGTTACGCCACGGCCGGTACCGTCTAATTATGCCTTCTTGACAACCAATGTGGATCCAGAAAAAGAAAAGGTAATTCCATATTTTGTTATAACATTTTTAGTTCGGTTTGGATCACATTTGGGTTCCCCTTATATACTATTTGGAACAAATATTTATCTCGATATGTTCTCTTTCTTGAAAAAATCTGATATAGGAGTTAGACGAAGGGGCATTAGAAGACTTTAAGAAAAATTGGAAAGAAATGGTGGAGTACAGAGAAAAGGAACCTAGCAACATAATTGAGGAAACATTGTCAATAGGACAAAGTAGAGACTTTGACCTTATATTGGTAGGAAGAGGAAGATTACCGTCTGCCGAGGTTGCGGCATTAGCTGAGCGCCAGGCTGATGAACATCCCGAGTTAGGTCCTATTGGGGATGTGCTCGCCTCGTCGATCAACCACATCATCCCATCAATCCTTGTGGTTCAACAACACAACAAAGCTCATGTAGAGGAGATTATGGTTTAATTTCCAAAATCGAAGGTGACACTAATGTATGATATAATATTATAATTTCTTTCTGGATGATGTAGTTAATATTTGTCTTAATAATGTTCAAGGGATGTAATATATCTACGATAGATCTTATGTACGAATTATAGAACAATCGTTCTATATATGAAGGAAATTTTTTTCTTGCGTGTTGTTATACTATGTTTTCCATGTGATATAAATTGTTTTACGAATACATGCAATCGATATGATTTATACAGTTTTAGATCTTTGATTGGAAATTGTTTCACTGTTATTTATCGAACGAAAAAATTAAAAGTCTAAGAAGTTAACGAAGACTCGAGTGAAGGCAGTCTTTATTCACATCTTTGAATCGATGTTTAGCCAACACAAACAAACTTAGAAAGGTGCACTACGAAAGAATAGCATTAACCAGTTACGGGTAGCACATGAACAAGTAACAACATGACTCACCAATCTTTTTATTACCTCCTCTAATAGCAAAATGGACAATATACGCAACCGTTCGACATAATTTTATCACGGATTAATATCTATATATATATATATATATAAAAGATAATTATCAAATCTTGAATCAACCCTCATGAAATCAAACATCCAGAACAACAATTATAATCTGAGACTATGCTCTACGGTTTTGTGAGAAAATTGTGGAACCGATTTTGATGTCTCCATCAAACATATTTGACAAGTGTGATGCAATTTCTCTTAAAATTAAGAAAAATTATGCGATTCATTCTATCTGAATTGTATACATTTGTTGTAAAATGAAAAAACACACTTGTATATGTTTATTTCTCTTTTGAGTAATAATTAGATGAATTTAAAATAATTTGAAAAATATGGATTTGAAAAATATGAAAGTTAATTTATATAGATTTGTACAATGTCATGTTCAAGAAAAGTATTTTCTCAGTCTAAGAGCATTTTCAACAAGGATATGAGGAATGGAATCTGGGAGCTAGCATTTTCAATACAGGTTTTAAAGAGGGGTTCTTATTTTTATTTTTATTTTTTTAATAATCAAAATTGTTATATTAAAAATGAGAAACAAAGTAAGGGCCATTATTAGTTGACCAAAAAAAGAGAGTAAAGGCTCTTATTATGGCAATTCTATCAAAGTTGGGATTGGTGGTTAGAATTTTTTTATGGTGAGTAAAGAGCACCGAACATTTTTTTGCCTAGTTATATGTTAAAGAGCTGATTAATTTATCAATTAGGTCATGTAACTTTGATTAAACTAATTATAGGATTGTCAAATGAATTCTAATACGAAACATCGTTGTGTGTGAAACATTGCATCACAAATAGGTTCTCCTATTTTCATTTTGTTCCCACTTTAATCAATGTATGGAGATGGAAAAAAAATGTTTGATTTTGCTTTACATGCAAGTGACAAGTAGGCAAAATAATGATGCAAGTGACAGCCTACCAGGACACAACTCAGCAGACTCAACCTTATTCTCAAAAGCACATACATTACAGACTACATACACTCATTTATATGATATGTATAGTTTTGGAATCTTGGTTCATAATTATTTAAATGATTTACATGTATCGGTCCTATGATAATGCATAGTTATAAAAAAGAAAATTAATTAATTATATAATACCGCACGTGCCAAAGACACGTACCACATTAAACCGAAATATTTATTAGGAAGAAAAAAGAGGTAAAAAACGCATCAATCTCTCAGCACCAAGAATCAGATCTGCTCAAATCAGAGATTGATCGGTGTTTCGAAGCTCCGATCAAAAAAATGGCGGCGGCGAGACAGCTACGAACTCTCCAATCTCAACCGGAAAACAAAGTATGCGTCGATTGCGCTCAAAAGAATCCACAATGGGCGTCGGTTTCTTACGGAATCTTCATGTGCTTGGAATGCTCAGGTAAGCACCGAGGCTTAGGCGTTCACATCTCCTTCGTCAGATCCGTCACCATGGATTCATGGTCAGAGATCCAGATCAAGAAAATGGAAGCTGGAGGTAACGAACGTCTCAACAAATTCTTCGCTCAATACGGAATCGCTAAGGAGACGGATATTATTTCCAAGTATAATTCAAACGCTGCGTCTGTGTATCGTGATCGGATCCAAGCTTTAGCAGAAGGTAGGTCATGGAATGATCCGGTAGTTGTTAAGGAAACGATTGGAGGAGGTCATAAGAAGCCTCCGTTGGCTCAGGGAGGTAGAGATAGTAATGGAGGATGGGATAGTTGGGAGAATGATGATTCTGGTAGATCTGATATGAGAAGGAATCAATCAGCGAATGATTTTAGGGGATCGGGAAATCGTTCCGGTGGTGGTGGTGGTGGTGTCCATGCGAAGTCGAGGTCGTCGGAGGATATCTATACGAGGTCGCAGCTTGAAGCTTCTGCTGCAGGGAAGGAGAGTTTCTTTGCGAGGAGAATGGCGGAGAATGAGTCTAAACCTGAAGGTCTTCCTCCTTCACAAGGAGGTAAGTATGTTGGGTTTGGATCAAGCGCTGCTCCACCACCCAGGAATAATCAGCAGGATGATGTTTTCTCCGTTGTGTCTCAGGTGATTTGGATGCATTATTTCCAATTTGGGATTTGGATCTCGTTTTTTTTCATGTGTTTATGTGATGATTCATTTTTGAATGGTAGGGTTTGGGAAGATTGTCTCTGGTTGCTGCATCGGCAGCTCAGTCAGCTGCAACTGTTGTTCAGACAGGAACCAAGGAATTCACATCCAAGGTACTTTTGAACATTTTCATTCTGCTCGGTGCCTAGGTTTCGGTCCATAAGTTTTGAACGCTCCATTTGATTTGGTTCATTATTGAGGAGTTCGTCGTATAACTATCTGTAGTAGTCTCTTTATCTGCTTTATATACATAGAGGTTGTGAAGTATCTTGGTAATGCTTTGCTTAGTGACTCATCTTGTCACCGGTTATCCATTTTCGGCATTGTTATCAAGCTGATTTAGTGTTCTGTCTAGCTTCGTATTCCTTATTTGCGAAAATGGATTCTAGAGAGTAGAGACTGAATTTTCCGTTGTAACGCCTTTGTAATACCTCCAGTTAGATTCTATATAACTCTGTATATAGCACAATTCTAGTTGTTTTCTGCATATTTCTTGTTTGCCGTAGTCAAAGATCAGATAAGAAACCATTTCTTTTGCAGGTGAAAGAAGGCGGGTATGATCACAAGGTGAGTGAGACTGTAAATGTAGTAGCGCATAAGACAACAGAGATAGGACATAGAACATGGGGAATCATGAAAGGAGTAATGGCAATGGCGACACAGAAGGTCGAAGAGTACACTAAAGAAGGAACAACGAGCTGGAACCAACAGAATGAAAATGAGGCCAATGGTTACTACCAGAACTTTGGAAATGGTAACAAAGCAGCAAATTCATCTGTCGGTGGAGGAGTTTCACAGTCAGCGTCAAGTGGCCATTACAACAATTCTCAAAAATCAAATTCTTGGGACGATTGGGGAGAGACTGAGAATAAGAAGAAGGAAGCAGCAGCTCCGAAGGGGTCGTCGGCTTCTAATAATGATGATGGCTGGACTGGTTGGGATGATGCCAAAGATGATGGGTTCGATGATTATTACCAAAGCGCAGGCGATAAGAAACCTGTTGGTCATAATGGAAAATCAGACAACGCTTGGACCGGGGGAGGTTTTCTCTAAGGGTAAGCAAGCTTTAACACATGTAGCTGGTTACGTGTTATGTCAGGGTAACACTATATTCATCTTTTCGTTAGGTGATTCAGAACGCCTGCAAGAAGTGTATAATTAATTTAAGGCTGGGATCATCGCGGTCTGAATGAAAAAAAGGTGAGAGTGGTCATCATCTTAAAGCCATTTTCATCCATTCTCACAGGTCTGTTTTTCTTCATAAGTCGCATTGTCTTGATTTTTTTTTTTTTTTTTTCTGTAAGGAGTAACGAATTTGTATAAGATCCATAGCCAATTGTTTGCTAAAGATTTTTTTAGTCTTTCGTAATTTAAATTTATCTCAACTGTAATGACAACTAAACACTCTTTTTCCCATAATTGTCTTCTAAAGAATTCATGTTTGGTTTATGCCATAACAAAATTCTCTCATACAAGTGACCGTGACTAGTCGAACTGATCTGCTTCGATTATACATATATGCACTTACATTTTTAGTGACGAACATGTGGAAAATACAAATGCCTTTCTATGTGTATTCAACTGAGCCAACTATAAAGGCATACAAGTACAACCGAAGATGGTTATCGACCAAAATATAGTGGACTCACCTGCAAAGACCAAACCAAACCTAGACCTATATGTCAGAACTAGTCTTGTAGGACCACAGGATCTGGCCGGGTTAACACGAAATCCGCCAAAGTCACCTGAGGGTCGGGTAGAAGAGATCCTGATTCGTTATGCCAGTTCTTTTCTAAGTGCTTTCATGTTCTGATATGGATGAGTTCAAAAATTTATAGGGAATCATATTCATTATATTATTACAGCTCGTTTACAAATTTGAAAGTGAGAATCTTTTTGAAGAGGATCATCTTGACCGGAAAGTTCTCCGTGGCTGGCGATTGTCCAAGACACCGCCTAAGGTGGCAAGAGCATCCTGAAATTTCCTAATTTTAAGGAACCCTTTCACCATTGAAACTTCTTCCTCGGAGAATTTTGCTTTCTGCATCACCATCTTCACTAACTTGACCAGCGTCTCCTCCATTGACAAAGAGAGAAGACCTTCAGCCAACATGTACAGAGAAGAAAACTCAGGCACAAACCCTTTCTCTAACAGCTCAACAAGAAAGTCCACTGCTTCACCAATTGGTCCGCCTCCATTACATAGCCCACGGAAAACAATTCTGTAAGAAACTGCGTCCGGTGCAGCTCCATTCTGTTCAAGCATCTCTCTAAACAGATTTATAGCTTCCGTTGTTTTCCTCTTTCTAAACAACCCTTGAATCACTGGGTTATAAGCGTGCGGTGTCAAAGCAATCCCTTTCATCTGAATAGACCTCAAAAGCTTACTTGCAACTTCCACTCTACCAGCTTTACACAAACCACTTATCAAGGTCCCATAAGTCACAATGTCTGGCTCGCATCCATTTGAAGTCATGGCCTGCACGATATCTGCAGCTTTCTTTATGTCACCTCCTCTGCAGAAATGTGTTAGAAGTGAATTGTAAGTGAACTTGTCAGGTTTCTGTCCTTCCATTATCATCTGATCCATGAGCTGAGCCGCGTCTTCTACTCGCCTGCATTTACATAGCCCGTCGATAAGTGTGTTGTATGTCACAGAATTTCTTGAAACCCCATGTACTTCCATCTCATCGAATATCTCCTCTGCTTCTCTTATCTTGTTCGCTTTGCAAAACCCATCAATTAAAGTGTTGTAAGTTATCACACTCCGGGCACAACCACTCAGTTCCATTTGTTTAAGCATATTTAGAGCTTCATTTAGCTTTCCTTTGGAGCATAAGCTATCAATCAGCATATTGTATGTGAACTCGTCGGGCTCGCAGCCTTTGCTCCTCATCTCTTCAAACAGCTCCATCGCAACCCGGTGATTTCTAGTCAGACACAAACCTTGGATGAGAGAGTTAAATGTACAGACGTCAGGTAGAATCCCTTTGCTGGTGAGAACACGGGCAAGCTCCGTGGCTTCTTCAACCTGATTCTCCTTGCACAATGTGCTAATCAAAGTGTTGTAAGTAACCGTGTTTGGAGAACAATCTCTAGTGATCATCTGATCAAGAAGCTCCACAGCTTCTTTCACCTCTCCAAGTTTACACAAACCAGAGATCACCGAGTTGTAAGTATACACATCAGGATCATACCCTTCTTGAAGCATCACATCCATAATCTCAATAGCATGCTTCACATGCCCAGCTTTACACAACCCGTTAACCAAAGTGTTGAACGTATACTGATCCGGGAAAAACCCTCCTTGATTCGACATCTCCTGAATAAAATTCAAAGCATCCTCTACTCTCCCTTCCTTACAGAAACCATGAACAATAACATTAACACTCACATTAGACCAAGAACACCCAAACTCAACCATCTGTTCCCTAATTCTCAAAGCACCATCCAAGTCACCTTCTTCAATGTAACCTTGCATAATGGTCGTAAACGTCTTCTCATCAGGAACCAAACCGTAACTCGGCATGTCCTCCATCATCAAAATCGCAGGTCTGAGCTGATGAGCTCTACACAAAGCCTTGATCAGAACATTAAAAGTTGAGACATCAGGTTTAATCCCCCAAGCACTCATCTTCACATGAGCAATTTCCACAAGTTTCAGATTATTCCCATCAACGAGAAGATTCAAAATCCGGTTATAAAAATGAGTATCGGGTTTCAACCCGAATCCATCAATCATCCAATCAACAGCACTAAGAATCTCATCGTGTAAGTCGAATTGCGCAAAACCCTCGATTAAAGTCAAGAAATTGGAAGTACCCATTTCGTATCCGGAGCTCTTCATGTCTTCCAGAATCTTCCTCATATCGTCGAATGAACCGGAGCGGCTTAACCGGAGGAGAATCTCCTCATAGAGAGAAGGGTCAGGGGAGAAATTGGGTTGCTTGGAGGCTGAATTGAAGAGGCGGAGAGCGGAGGAATCGTCGGGTTGACTACGGAGAGAGTCGAGAAGCTTGACATCGGGAGCGGAGAGAGATGGTGAGTGAGGTGAAGCGAATGAGATGAGGGAAGAAGGAGGAGTGGGCTTGAGAGAGAAGGAAGGGCTGGTTAGGGTTTGGGAGATTGAAAATGGATAGATTTTGAGACAGGAGGAGAAGGCCATTGTTGAAGTAGAGATGATAGGTGTAATTCTGAGATGGAGAGAGACAAGGAAGGGGTTTAAGTGTGGTTTTGGATTTCGTAGAACCGGGTTTGGCCATAAACCGGATTTCGTGGTTTATATCATTTTCTTTTTCTATGCAATTATGCGGCAATTATGCTAAGTAAGTTGTAGTTATTTTGCTAAATTAACAAATCCGAAACATTATCCGTTTTATACCACCCACGCATATGAGTAAAATGAAATAGAAAAACAAGTTTTGTAGTTTTTGGTCATCTTCTCTCTGTTTTAAAAAGTAAAAAAGGAAGCGCTAATAAAAGCTTCCTCTGCTTCGTTGCCGCGTTGCACGTTCTCTCTCCTTTCTCCTCTTCTTCTCTCTCTCTCTTATGTCACTCCCCAAACCCTAACATTGTTTCGTTCCCCTCTCTTCCTCTTATCTCTACTTTCGGATTCGTTTCCAGAAATCGTTTTCTGCACATCTTTACAAGTTTTTTTCTTTCCATAACAAATTCTTCCGAGGGTTTCCATTGTTCGTACGAGTATTCTCACACACAGATGAGACATTAGGGTTACTAAAATCCATACATTCAGGCTTGATTTCTGGGTTTCAGAAGGAAAAAAAAAAAAAAAAACCCAAATCACCTGACAGTTGCTTCTCGGATTTGGATTGGACCCAAGTAAACGAAACGGAGTTGTAATTTTCAGTGTAACCCAGACTTGGATTTTCGGAAAGTTTCAAGCTTTATTATCAGTCTCAGTCACTGACTGTACAAAGGGGGCTTACTTTTCTTGAACGCCATTGTTTTAAATTTGAGAATCTTGACAAATGGGAGAAGAAACAGTGTGTCTGGAGGTGCCAATGGCGGAAACGGAGAAGAGAGACCGACTCTGTATCGAAGAAGAGGTTTATTCCAACAAGCGACAAGCCAAAGAAGCTTCGAATGATGATATTAGGTCCGAGATTACAAACCCAGTTGCGTCTCCGGTGGATAATACTTCTACCTTTCGTGATATCACTAGTCATTCGAGCTCAGGTGCTCATGTTGGGTCTTGTTCTAGTAGTCACTCTGCTTCTGATGAGACTATAAGCCATAAGAAACACAGTGAATCGCTATCGAGTGATGTGGTTAAGTCGAGTTTCGTATTGGAGATTCCAAAGCATCTGAGCACCACTGGGATAACGAAAATCACGTTTAAGCTTCGTAAACCAAAGGTGGAGGATTTATGTGATTTGCCTATGAACAGTGAGCATACATGGGAGGGTGCTCCTTCAAATGTAGCTTCTTCAACTTTAGGTGCGAATAAGGTTGTCTCTAGCAATTTCCCGTCTAATGTGAAGAAGCTATTGTTGACGGGTATTCTCGATGGTGCTCGAGTGAAGTATGTTTCAACCTCACCTGTGGTAAGTTTGTGTTCTTTTGTGTTTTTGGTGATATGGGTTTAGATAGTCTCATCTTGTTAAGATAATGTGTAGGATCTGTTCTTATATTACTTTTAATGGTATCATTAGAGCGAGCTTGACGGGATCATCTACGCGGGTGGGTATTTGTGTGGCTGTACCCCGTGCAATTACACGAAAGTAAGTTTGTGTTTCCCGTTTCTTCATATTTTTGTGTGTTTCTGTACTGCGTTTAATTTCTCAGGCTTTAACTTTGTCATATTTTGTTATGTGGCAAGGTTTTAGATGCCCATGCGTTTGAGCTGCATGCTGGTCAAAAAACAAAAGTCCCTGATAACTATATATTCTTGGAGAACAGGAGGTCGGTTTATAGCATATTTCAAGAGCTGAAGATTGCTCCCCTTGATGTTCTCGAGGAGGTGGCAAGAAAAGTGGCGGGTTCTGCACTGGACGAGGAAGGCTTTCAGGCTTGGAAAGGTATTTAAAGTTGTTTGGTGAATTTACTCTGCATCGTTTTCTCGGAATGCTCCCACTGTTTTGAAATTGCTTTCCATGGAATTACCTGTGTATCCTTTTACTTTGTAAAGAATTGTCTTGTATGACACCTGCAAATGTTGCTGACTTGCTGTTCTGTTCTTTAGAAAGTTACCAGAAGAATAATAACCTGGCTGACGATAATAGGAATCATATCATGGAGAATTCGTTTCGATCCTATGTCAGGTACTTTGACCTCGTACTTTGGTTATCACGTGTTCTGGAATTTTCACAGAATTGTATTTCGATCCTTTGTGATCTAGCTGCAGCTTTCCTGGTTCTGGTCGATCTCTTGGTGAGAGTCAAAGCTCTACTCCATGTTATCCAGAGAACAGTTATTTTAGAGAGAAAAGCTTAGAAGAACAGAAGCCAATAGCAAAGAAGTACGTTTCTCAAATTTTTGAGCTTAGATATTGATTACGGCAGTCTTAGCTCCTATTGACAATTTTCTTGGGGAAAGTTAAAATTTTACTTGCTTGTTCGTCCTGTAGGCCTACTACTCATATGTTTGGTTCGGGTTGCCACAAGAAAACTTCTGGACGCGGCAATAGGAAGAGGTTTGTATTGCTTCTTTGAATGTCATTATTTGAGTGTCCCTATTCACATTCATTCCCTAAATGTGATGACAAAAAAACTGCGATCTTATGTTAACAGGGACAATGATCTGCACCGGTTGCTGTTTTTGCCAAATGGGCTACCAGATGGAACTGCATTGACTTACTATTTCAAAGCACAGGTTTCGTATTGAAGGTTTTAATGAATCTTCCGTTTATTCTTGGTGCAAATTTAAGTTTGTTTAGCTTTGCTAACTCTTGTTTTTCTTTCAGAACTTACTGCAAGGTTACAAGCAAGGAAATGGTATAGTGTGTAGCTGCTGCGACAGACAGGTACAACGTTGGATGCAGTGACTGTAAATTGGCCCTTAAGACTCATTTTCTTTTTGAAGCGTAATGATACATGTTTTATCGTGTTACTTAAAAACAGATTAGTCCTTCACAATTCGAAGTGCATGCTGGAATGGGTATTAAGCGACAACCGTGAGTTATCTAATAGTACTGTGCTTTTCCACTTATTGTATAAGACTAATCTGAAGTTTCTGATTCTTTTGCAGCTATCGTCATATTTGTATATCTTCTGGATTATCATTACATGATATAGCCATGTCTTTGGCGGATGGCCATGTCATTACAACTGGTGACAGTGATGACATGTGTTCTATTTGTGGCAATGCTGGAGATTTGCTACTCTGTGCTGGATGTCCTCAAGCATTTCATGCAGGTGGGTTTGCATTACTGCTAGAGGATATTAGGCTTACTCGTTCATTCTGCAATAGCGAATCCACACCTTCTCTGTTTTGATATGAAAAAGGCTTAAACATGGATAATGATAGAAAAAAATCAAGCATAATATGAAAGGAAGTACTGATATAGACCTATTTCCCCTTCCATTGAAGTATTAAATTGGAAGGGGAAATAGGTCTCAGGTGTTCACCTGTTCTAATACTTATGACCCTTTCGAAGTGCAGCATGCTTGAAATTTCAGTCTATGCCTGAGGGTACTTGGTACTGTTCAAGCTGCAATGATAGACCTGTCTCTAGTAAAACGGTCACTGCTAACGATCCTAATTTGAAACCCATAGTTATAAGACTGACAAGAGTTGTTAAAGCACCTGAAAGTGAAATTGGTGGCTGTGTTTTCTGCAGGTTGGTTGTATACCTACATTTTAATTTGACTATCTCCTATAATTCTTCTCTGCCCTGCTTACTGTGTTTCATTCTTGTCCCATTTCTGATAGGTCCCATGATTTTAGTGTTGGGAAATTTGATGATAGGACAGTTATTCTCTGTGACCAGGTACTCGTCTTTCTGGTGTTTGTTCCAAGATTTCCTTTAACCATTTCAACCCAGTCTAATAGTCATTTTCCTCATTCTCTTGAAGTGTGAGAAAGAGTACCACGTTGGTTGTCTCAGACAGAATGAGCTTTGTGATTTGAAAGTAAGTTCTGTAAGATTGGCTCTCTGTGGTCTATGTTCACAAAGTCATTGAACCTGTTTCAACTTCTTTCCTGAATGGTGTAGGAAATCCCCCAATATAAATGGTTCTGCTGTAGTGACTGCAGCAGGATCTACACGGCTCTTCAAAGTTCGGTTTCCTCTGGGCCACAAACTATTCCCACGTTTTTGTTAGACACCATAAGCAGGAAGTACAGAGAAAAAGGAATCTATATTGACAGCGGAGATACTGTGCAATGGAGGATGATAAGTGGAAAAAGTAGATACCCTGAGCATCTACCATTGCTATCACGAGCAGCTGCTATTTTCAGGGTATGCCACAACTTATAATTGTGCTCCAGTAGTTTGGAGTTCTATTTCATGATTGGGACATGCTTTTGGAAAATATTGTCTAGGTTGTAAAGCCTTGCTTTTTAAACAGATGCATAACTGCCTTTATTCTTTGCAGGAGTGTTTTGATCCCATTGTGGCAAAGTCTGGTCGGGACCTCATTCCGGTCATGGTCTATGGGTAAGCTTTACCTTGATAAATTTGTTTTCAGTTTCCTTGTGAAATTCATATCTTGGTAGTAACTGATCATTCTGGTAATTTTTCCAACCTGTCTATAGGAGAAATATATCAGGGCAGGAATTTGGAGGAATGTACTGCCTGGTCTTGATGGTGAAGTATGTTTCGTGTTCTTGATGCATTATCCTTTTTCTATTACCATTTCCAGTCTTCTCAATCGGGGTCCTAATTGTTTTCTTTCATTTGTGATGCATGTTTAGTTCCTTTGTTGTTTCTGCTGCACTGCTTAGGATATGTGGTCAGAAAGTTGCTGAGCTTCCTATTGTAGCTACATGCCGAGAGTATCAGGGAAGGGTGAGCTTTTTGTAAATCACATGTTTCATTAGGCTTGTATTTTTCTTATCCCTTTTTCACATAAGTAACAGAGGTGATCTGGCTACGGTTGTCAGGGCTACTTTCAAGGGCTGTTTGCCTGCGTTGAGAGTCTTCTTTCTTCTCTGAATGTTGAGAACTTGCTTCTCCCAGCAGCTGAAGAAGCCGAGTCCATCTGGACAAAGAAATTTGGCTTCACAAAGATGTCCGAACAGCAAGTAAGTAAACTTTGGTTCGCGACAATCTTTCTGGCAGTGTTTCATGATTAGTTAGTTCTTTAATGGGTCAGAAGTTTGATTATAAAAATGGTAAAGAGGATTAACTTTAGTGTTTGTATGTGCAGTTGCAGAAGTACCAGAGAGAAATGCAACTTACAGTCTTCAAGGGAACATCGATGCTGAAGAAGAAAGTGCCGAATTTTTCAGAATCAACTACACTCAACTGATACTTTTAGAAGCTTCTTCGGAGTTTTGGTATTTGGGATCTTTCCTTTGGTTCTCACTCCTTTAAACCCACTCTTGTTTTCTTTTTGCAGAAGGTCATTTCTTGTGTACCGCAGTTACTTCTGTACAAACTTTTAACAAAGAATATTAGAATTTAGGGTTGACACAGGAGAGGTTTCATCCCTAGTGAGATGTTTTTGTAAAGGAAAGAATTATGTGAAAAGAAGAAGCAAATATAATGAAGTTACATAAGCGTGTTTTGTTCCCTTCTATGCTATGCAGGTAAGTTTGTTTACAGTAACTACACCAGGTTATTTTGCAGATTGGCGACACATTTGTCAGAGATTTCAACATGTCTGTGGGTAAATCATGATTTGTATATGATCATATATCAATGATATCTAATGTAAGTATGAAACACGAAAGGAAATGAATATTCATAAAATAAAAGCTAGAGTTAATAATCCTAATTGCATAAGAAAAAGGTATTCCTTTTCATGATTAATTGTTGAGACATATCCAATATTCATATTCCGTAGTATATCTGAAGAGAACCTCTGCTCCCAAAAAAAAAAAAAAAAAAAAAAAACAGACAAAGAAAAAAGAAATCAAGTAATCAAAGAAGAAGCAAAGATATGGGTCTCTCTGGTGCACGCAAGTTACTATTAGTCCTCGCGGTTACTGTTTACGTTTTCTCTGGGAGTGCTGAAGCGTGGAGCTTGATGTAGTGGGTTTGTGACAGAGTATTCAGTGTGATTTGTTGAACAAAGGGGTTGAAGTCTCGTTTAATGAGTACGTTTGGGCGAGGACAATTAAAGGGGCTCACAACAATACACTTGAGCTATTCAATATTCAAGTGTGTGTTGTGTAGCTAGATCTGAGGTTACTGTTACATGCCATGACAATTCAGCTCTTTCTACTATTTATAGTGGTGCTTCCTAGGGTTCCTGTAGATGATCTTGTGGGCTTGAGAGAGAATGATTTATCAGCTGATGGATCTTCAAGATAACTGCTAAGGATCTGATTTGGGTCTGGTATGTGGGTTAATGGAATGAGCCTAATTAAAGTGCTAGGCCCATCTCCACCAATCAGTCCCCCCAGTGTGGGATTCGTGTGCTTGGCGCGGGAGATCACACATAGGAGCTGTCACGTGAGTGGATCTCACAAAGAAGTGGGAGACTGATTTGCCACCTTATATAAATCCTCCAAAGTCTTCTCTTTGCCGCCCCTGATTTGTTACCTCTTGCCGCACCACCTATTCTTGCCGTGCCGCTTGCTCTCTCGCGCCGCGTCGGATTTAAGACTGTGCCGCGCCAGACCTGAGGTTGTGCTGCGCCGCGAGCTCTCTTGCCGCACCTCCGACTTGTCGCGACGCCGCCGCGCGTCCTCTCCTTCTCTCTTTCGCTTGCCGCTCCGCTAGCTTCCTTGCCGCACCGCCTTGTTCTTTCCTCTCCTTGCCGTTCCGGGTCTGAGATCCCGCGCCGAACCTTTGTGGTGGCGAGATCCGCCGCGCACGATCGCGGCTTCGGTTTTGCGCCGCTCCTCTCTCTGCCATCGTAAATCGCATCTAGCTGTCTCTCTCCAGCCGCGGCATTTTGCTCCTTCGCTCCGGGCCGTGCCGCACCGGTTTGATTCTTCTTACCGCGCCGCGCGTCTCTCACATCCGTGCCGAGGCTTCTCTTGGCCGCACGTCTCTCTCGCTGTCCGGTCTCTCTTTCGCCGCACGTCTCTCTCGCCGCACGCCTCTTTCTCTTGCCGCGGCTGCTCCCAATTTGTAAGTGCCGAACCAAGCTGCTTCTTTTTGCTGGTTGTTTGCTGCCGAACCAAGTTTTTTTTTTTTTTTTTTTTTTTTTTTTTTTTTTTTT
>OVAF01000307.1:25684-48284 GCA_900406245.1 Odontarrhena argentea | reverse complement strand
ACTTTTGAGTTTGTGTTCTACCTCCAGTTGATGTTGCTTATATTGGGACTCACAGAGGATTTATCAATGACATTGCAGAAAGAAAATCAAGATATAGTAAATGCTATTTCACTAGTGGAATCCACTAAGCGAGAATTGCAAAAGTTAAGAGATGATGGATGGAATTCTTTTGTGAAGAAGGTTTCTGATTTTTGTGAGAAGCACAACACTGAAATTCTCAACATGGAAGACAACTTTATTGATTTGAGAAGGCCAAGGAAAGAGACTAATAAAACCAACTTGCATTATTACCAAGTTGGTTGTTTTTACACTATATTGGATATGCAACTTCAGGAGCTCGGTGATCGCTTTAATGAGGTAAACTCTGAGTTACTCATCTGCATAGCAACTTTAAGTCATGTTGATTCATTCAGTGATTTTAACAAAGAAAAGTTATTGAGATTGGCTGAATTTTATCCTGAGGATTTTAGTCGTCTGGAATGCCTTTCTCTTGAGCATCAACTCGACATTTATATTGATAATGTTCGAAAGGATGAAAGATTTGCTGGTTTGAGAAATCTTGGAGATCTAGGACGGGTGATGGTAGAAACTAAGAAACACTTTTCACATCCATTGGTTTATAGACTTTTGAAACTAGCTTTGACTTTGCCTGTTGCTACCGCAACCGTCGAGAGATGTTTTTCTGGAATGAAGATTGTGAAGACTGCTCTACGAAATCGCATTGGTGATCAGTTTCTTAGCGATTCTCTCATTTGTTACATCGAAAAGGAACTATTTGAAGATGTAACAAATGAAGTGGTGATAAAGAGGTTTCAAGCTATGAGTGAACGTAGAGTGCATTTGTAGACTTTTTTTTTCTCTTTTTTTTGTATCTTGCAAACAAAATTTTTTTGCTTTATTTCTTTTGACCACAGTTCGAAAAATTTCTGGCTCCGCCACTGATTCTGTCAAACATCTTATATGCAAAGTCTGTGGACTCAACACATGCTGGCTTCCCTATAAACTCAGCCACATCTACGACATCTAAAACATATAATGGTTTTACTTGAGATACAAATCAACCATCAATGCCAAAACCAGACTTCAAATCCAATCCTAGAGTGCAACTGTGGGTGAGTTTTCTCAATGAACGCAGAGTTTTGATGCAAGTAAAGAGAAAGTGGGTTGTAACAAGGGAAACATCTATATATTCTTTGAGAAAAAGTTTCTATTTGTTTAATTTTCAATGATCAAGAGACCCAACAACTAGAAGGTGAGAATGGTCCAGTCCAGTCTCCCATCCTCATATGCTACTTGATGATGAGCACAAGTTCCTTACGAAATTTTGAATTTACTAGATGACTTTTGAGTCTTGAGCATCCTTGCTTCACATGGAATTACAGATGCTGTTTCCAGCCTCGGGATCTATTATCTTCAGGTAAACTACTCCTGCGTTATCTCTTTGATTGTTTCTTGGATTGAGTTTGTTTAAGTTAGAGAAGCTGAAACAGATTATTGTATATAACATTTGATTATTAATTATTACTCTCATGAATTATGAGATTTAAGGATTCAGGGAGGAGACTTGCTTGTAACATGTTGTTAACTAGAGGCCAAAACTTGTATTCAAGAGAACCTGAGATTTATTCTTTGCCACTTGAGCAGAGTCCAGATAATTGTTTCACTTAACATGTTGTTTATTAATAGGTTTAATGCTCGGATTCCTGCGAAAAATCGGAACGTATTTGTTTTGTTTTCTCTATTGCCATATGACATGGTTGTTAGTTTTTCAAAAGGATTAAACAATTTTGGTTTCTGATATGCTTTTGCAGATGTTAGTGATCGACAAATACAGCTCTTGTTCCCTAGAGATGGTCAGGACGAAATACAAAAGTCATACATGAGCTATATGCATGATGTATGTTGAATTGTTTTGAATATATAGTTGCATCGGACAGAGCAAACTACTACTTTTGCAAACTGTTCTATTTTAAGCATACAAAAATCTGCGGACTAATTAAGCTCATTTTGCATAAGTTTTGGTTAAGTATAGTTCTTACTTCTTAGTCAAAAGAATCTTCATGATGATTGCTATATGAATCATACTACTATACATCATAAGATCATTCAAATCGGAGGAAAATGTGGAAATAATTTTAACGATTAATTCCTAAATCTAAACCTCCACGACCAATTATGTTATATATTAAGCACATAACTTCAAAATATTCCCCTACCGATAATTCGATTTCATCAATGTAACCGTTAATCTTTTTTCACAAGCTCTCAAAGAAACAACTCTTATAGAGCTCATGAGTCTCTCTAGCTACTCCACTCCTCTTTTATTCATTGATCATGTATGAATGTTTTCATCAGTGCGTTGTGGTTCATAGTCCCAAGAGCACGTAGTAGAGAATAGTTACTGGTAAAGACACTATCATGCCAAAGATAACCCTGAAAAACAAAAACACCACAAAGGTTCACATTAATATCGAAACCCCACATTTTATACATTGAAACCATTAATGTGTAAACGATTTAGAAAACGAAGAACAAGAAATTAACTCACAATGTACTAAGTAAGTCTGGATGCAAACCATATTCCCTCGCAAACACAAACGGTACTATCCCTTGCGGTAGAGCCGCCTACGAGATAAAAAAACAGAAAAAACGTGATAACCATATATAAGGTAATTAGCACATTATTGAACCAAACCGAGACAAACTCTGAATACTATTTACCTGTACGATGGCAGCATGTAACCTGGAACCTTTTAATCCGACAAGAAGAGAAGTAGCAGCCATGAAAAGAGGACCTGAGATGAACCTAATCAACATCCCCATTGTCGCTTTCTTCGCCCCACAAGCAATCATCTTTGGCTGTAACGCCATGAATAGACCTACATGTAAATTTTTAACATGTTACTTAAAACAAAATGATTTTATCTAGTCATGTGGAATGTATGAAGACATGATGATCATTACCTAAACTAAACATAGCCAATCCAAGACCTGTATCAGATATAATCTTTATGGAAAACGCTACTATAGATGGCAGCTCTTTATCCCATCTGGTCATAATTTATATAAACAAAAATTCAATAAAAGTTAACAAAATCAAATCAGTGATTTTATAGAGATGTATTTCAAGTAATTTCTTTTTTTACTTACTTGAAGGCAATGAGTGACCAAATAAGACCTAAAAGGCTTGAATAAGTATTAGGGTTTCGAGATAGCTTGCGTCCCACGACAGTTAGTATTAGCCTCACCATCACAAAAGCACTTGGCATTTCTTGATTGCCAATAGGAGCCACCGGAACTGTCTCTTTCCCGGCGACTCCTTCCTCCATAGAAATACCAACACCGGCCACCGTAGATGGTGGTGCAGCCTTAAGTGCGTCTCTGAAGCTAATCTCCTTCTCTGGCACTAAACACATACAATAGTAATATTACACGTCAGCAAATACAGACATTAAAATACTTTAGGAAAATCTTAAATGTTTTTGGTTAAAGTAGCTAATTATAAATTTATAAGTCGTCTTGTTAATAATTAAAAGTAATTTATATAAACTCATGCGTCGGTTTCGCTTATGATTACACACGTGCTTGAGGAAAATGATAGCATCTGTAGAAAAAATAAATGATAGCAACACTCTCAAATTAAAAAGATTGACTTGTGAGACCAAGAACATATCATATATATACAAAAAGTCAACATCTTGTGACCATTTTTGTGATTTTATTGATTATAGTTTACTTTGCGGGTGGTATGAGGGGTCCATTTTATTTACATGCTTCATCATGTTGTTTTATTACAAAATCTTAATTAAGCTAAAAAACCATAAAAGTACTCATCTTTATTTTCAATATAAAACCTTTTTAAATAATAATTATGAAACTAAAAAAACATAAAATAAAAAAATCAAGCTAGCTAAATACATATACATGCACACACACACACACCAAAAAAAAAAAAAAAAATCAATATTTATATATAAGATTTATGGTTACTATTACCTATAATATTAATTTCTTATCAAAGATGGAAATTTATCTGGTTTTTGTATAGGGATTTAAAAAATAAAAAGACAAAAGCTAAGTTTTTAACTGAAAAAGTTGCAATTTTGTAGTTACTCAATGTTCTTCTATTCATCAAATTATAAAAAAGTTTAAAGACAAACCAATAAAAAAGGTAGATAGTATGAGAATGACCAAACGACGTCGTGTCAGTGCTTAGCAACACATATTTCCAAAAAAAAAACGTACCATTGATATCTTTCCCTACATGTCTCTGTCCAGACTCCCACATCATCTTCGGCGAAGACTGCCGGAATATTCTCCCGGCCACCGGAGACTTCATCCAAACCGGTGTACCGGTTCCATTAACATCAAACTCGTTAAAATTCGAAGCACGTGGCGTAGGTTGCAAGGAATAAGCATCAGAAGAAGCATAACCCGAAAGCCTCCTCGGACTTACACCATAATTACCGGGTCGGGTAAAACCAAACCCACCTAAATCTCCGTTAAACATCATCTCGTTACCGTTATAATACTGATGAAGCGTACCACTTCCTCCTCCTCCACCGTTAAAGTAACGGTTAGGTGTGTTAACGGAGAATATCTCGGCGTTTGAAAGATTTGAGGCTCTAGGTGTTAAGCATAATGAAGAGGACATAACCGAGTCCGGTACCGATGATATGGACCGTCGGATCCTTAGCCTGATCCGACCGTTCATATCAGTTTCGGTTTCTGTACGGAGCGGGTCCATGCCATCTAATGAAATGACATCATCGTCCACTTGAATCTTGGCTATGGACCCGGCTACTTGACCCGGAAACTCGGTTCGAATTAGCAACCTTGCTGCTCGGAGTTCGAATAGGAAGAGTAAGAGTGTATACCTACAAATATATATTCATATTTAGTATCATAGGTTATGAACAATTAAACCAATTTTACCATATGATTAATGGAAATATATATATTGATGTGATGGTCTAGCCCAGAACCGTTAGTCATAAAAAAAAAAAAAAAATAGCATAATTTTACCAACCATATATTTTCATTATGTTTCTAGCATTCTATGGGTTACCAATAAGTCAAAATGTAGATAGTGATGAAACGTACCAAATGATGCATTGAAGAACAACGAGTTGGACCATGAGGTTTTGAGTGTAATCTCCATACATAGCTTGAAGCAAAGGTATGCCCATAACAAGAGTGTTAGGAAGAGTCGCGATCGAGAAGAGAGTGATGAGCCAATCAAGACCACCAGATTTGAAGAAAATAGCCCATAGAGAGAGCAAAACAAAGACAAAAACCTTGGACAAAGTATCGGCTACTATGAACATAGTGTCCATTTTATAAGGATTGTTCTGTGAGATGAAGTGGAAAGAAAGGATCGGGACCGCGAAAACCGAGACAAAACGGTTGATTCCAGAACATTGCTCCGGGGTGAAGATCTTCCACCACTTGACCGAGCCATAAGCTACGAACATGGCGAAGTAGAGTGGTGCCATTGCACACATCACGTTGTAGAATTCGTGTCCCGTTATCATCTTCTTTAATTTTGCTCTTTGGTTTAATTAAGGTTGTGTAGGTTGAAGTTATGTG
The DNA here is from genome assembly GCA_900406245.1 of Odontarrhena argentea. Taxonomy (NCBI): domain Eukaryota; kingdom Viridiplantae; phylum Streptophyta; class Magnoliopsida; order Brassicales; family Brassicaceae; genus Odontarrhena; species Odontarrhena argentea. The sequence continues at coordinate 42,695 of OVAF01000307.1, read as the reverse complement.
CAAATGTGTGTGTTGGGTTATATAAGGACTTGTTGACGAGATTACCCTTCGTTTATTTCGTAATTTGCGTTGGGAAGGGAGTAGATTATTGGACATCAAAATGTAATTATTGACATAGTCTAGTTTTCAATTTGTACAATTTCTTTAAAAAATATATTTTACAATAATTTCGTAAAGTAGCTTTACTCAATGTATCATATATATATATATATATATATATATATATATATATATATATATATGTGTATATGTGAATGTTCAATGTATATGTTATGTCAAGTTGGGTAGTTTTTATACATGCAGTCAAATAGGGTAAAAAGTGTACAGTTTCCATTAGGAAACGTAGCATATTTCATTGGTAAAAAAATAATTATATATGTGGAGAAATAAAATAAAGATGAGTAAAATTAATTTATTATGGTTTGACAGAATTATAACGACATATTTATATTTTAACTAACAATGATTTTTTTATTATAACAAGTTACATTTTAAATTCTAAGTAGACTTTCGCTTTAGTTTTTTTTGCCATTTCATATTCAACATATATAAACATAACTCTTTCTTCTTCTTCTTCAAAAGAAAAAAAAAAAAAACATAACTCTTTTCTTTTGTGAACACCACAATTAAACGTAACCCTTCTTTTTTTTGTTTGCTGCTTTGATAGAATATGGAATTGTGACTTATACTATCAAAACAGGAAAAAATGATTATACAAATTTTAACATCATGTAGTTACCTATATGCATGCTCTTTCTTCAACAGTCTATAATGGTAACCAAGTCGAAGACCACATTATATATAACCAAATTAATATTGGTCTACATGTTTTGTCTAAGTAAGCTTTTCACCTTATCATCTACCTAACTCGGTTGGCTTTTTCTCTTACTTATGATTAAGTTTGTTGCATTGGTGTATTTTTCAAAGACAAGGAGCTAATTTATATAGTAGCTGTTGCTTTAAAATGTTGACAATATAAATAGAGATGACAAAGGTAAAAGAACTTTGTTGATCACTCTTATATTTTTCTTCTCATATGAAATGCATTTTCAAGTTGATAAAGTAACGAAATAATAGAAAAAAGAAGATAATTTGGGTTTTTGTTAAAACGGTTTTGGACATTTTGACTAATTTTCCTTTAATTAAATTCAAATTCGATTCTTAGATAAACTCGAACTTGACTTTTTTTTTTTTTTGGTCAAAAAACTCGAACTTGACTAAAATAACAGTTTTGATAATATTCGATTTGACCTTGTTTTAAAACATATTCGTTTTAAAGTAGTTTATGATGTATATATATGTCCAACGATTTTTTTCATATTTATTTTTTATGAAAGTTTTTCACATGACCAAAACTTTAAGTTTTTCTTTTCTTTTCTTTTGCATGTAATATCATCCAACTTAAAAGTAATTTACAGCAAATTTGGAAAAGAAAAATTAATCGAAAGCTTGTGTTTTATTTTTTTCATCTGAAAGTATGTGTTTTATCCAAAACTGTGGCAAACTGTGGCACTCTGTGCTTAGCCGAAATTGGCTTCCTCCCAAATAATCTCCCTAACTCTTTTGTTTTCTTCTCTTGCTTATCTAACTTGTTGTTCCTGGTGCATATATGCTATTTAAGCAAAAATCTACCACAAATACACTATGGAAATGAAGGTTAAAATAATTCAAATTAGCGCAAGAACAATATCTGAATGGTCTATATAAAGAAAAATAAAATAAATGATAATGGAGTATAGTTATTAATTTTTCATTATTTTCATTACATGTGATTAATATTAAGAATTATAAAGTAAAATACAAAGAAAATTAAAGTTACATTTGAAGTTTTACCTTTAATTAGATAGAGACACAATCAAACTTCAAATATGAAGTTTGGGTTAGAGATGCTCTAATTGGAAGACATTGATCATAAACAAATGGTCCACATGATGTGTGCATATAGAGAAAGGGAATGAGATCCTTATAGAATCTAAGATCAATGATATTAGCGCAATGGGTGGAGACTTACAGTGTTAGCCTTTTGCTTTAAAGCTTAAAAGACTTTGGCCTTTAGCCTTTTGGCAATTGCAAAAAACTAAGTCGTACGTAACCTTTTCTTTTTCTTTAAAACAAATAAATTGTTTGTTTGTCAACTAAAATCTACACAGAAAGCTTTATTATTGATTCCGTCCTATATCTCTAACCTAGCTAATATAAATTTTAGCGAATCCTACTGTCCTAATTAACATGTAGCTAGACAAGAGATCTGTAAGATACATTTTCCAATCGACAACGTAACTTCTTGCAAGTATATATAAATTACGTACATACTACATAAATCTGACAAAGCAAGCTTCTTTTTCCACTTAACAAGGGAAAGTTGTCTTTCTCATTCTATAATATTGCAATATATTACATGACCTAGTTTCTTCACGTCACTAGAGAATATACACATGTGATATATATACATATGAAACATTTCATGGAAGAGAATTGAAATGAGGTCTTGATTAATATATATATTGTAAGAAAAATATTCACTAAGAACCTGAGAAAAGGATATGGTAAAAAGAAGGTATATATGATGATGACAAAGAAGACTAAGAGGAGGCGCATGGGATCATGGAAATCAAATGAATAAAAGTGGGATTATGGGTAGGTTAGAAATTCAAATCAAATTCAAGTGCAAAAAAATGGTGGGTTCATTTCATAACTCTAAGTTACCAAGCAATGTATTATTTGTTTATTTTATACTGTTTCTAAAAATCCCCAAAAAATTTGGGTTGTTGATCCTTTAATTTGGTGTTAATAACACTGTGTTTAAAGCGTAAATTATTCTCTAAATAATAGGATCAAAGGAGCAACGAGTGATTATTAATAGATGAATTAGAAATCAAATCAAAGTCAAGTACGAAAAATGGTGGGTTCATTTCAAATTCTTAGTTACAAAGTGTTTTTTTTTTTTTTAAGTTACAAAGTGTTATGCTGTCTCTAGAAGGTTGATGTTTTAAGCTTTTTTTGTTTATTCCATAAAGATTGATTTTATAGGGGTTTTATGCATTTTTATTAATTAGAGTTGATAAATTTGTTAACTTCGAAAATATTAATTCAAAATATTTACATTATTTGATTACTGTCGATTTATAGTTATGAGAAAGTGGTTGGGTGTAAGAAAATCATGCACTTACAGCTAAACATTAATCTATGTAAAAACTCTAAAAAAAATCATTTTTCAACTTATGACCAAAAAAAATACTCTAAAAAATCAAGATTTTAAGAACAAAAGAATTATTAATTTTTTATTTTAGTATAAATCTTATAAATTCTAGATGACTTCTTGGTGTCCGGGGCTAACAACGCCAAATTTTAAAAAGGTAAATCATTTTTAAAAATAGGACCACACAAGCAACTCCTCAAGATTCTCAGAACTACAAAATCACCAATTAAATAATCTATACTCTATTTTTTTAGAATTGATATATATTTATAAAAGGAAAAAAACTGAAAAAGTGAGTGAGAAATGGTCTGAGAAAAGGGGGCAAGAACTAAGATGTGTCTGGTCTAGTCATTGGATGTTATTGGAGGAGTGTGAATATCAAAGAGGGAAAGTGACTTAACATAAGTTTGTGCATCTCTTAACTCTCTTCTCTTCGCGTGCCATCAATATCATCATTTTGTTTTTTTCCTATTTTGTTTCATTTCTGTATTTTTCGTTACAAACATAGTTACATTATTTCCGACTTGTCAATGTGTATATTGTCGATTAACATACGTACATGATTGTAATGCGTATGATAGATATTTATTTATGTACGAGTATCAGGTCTTTTCTTGTTGTTATACATTTTGTCAAAGCACATATTGCAACTCAGTAAAAATTTGTAAGTTAGTAAGTTCATAGTTCCTTTTTTAAATTGCTAAAATATATGTTTTGTCCGTGTAGATCTCGAGTTCTTCTAACTATATTTTTCTACTTTTTTTTTTTTAGTTTGCGGTTTTCTAAGATTCAGATCGGTTTTGTTCCTAAAAAAAAAAATGTTCGGTATACAATAGGGTTATTCGAAATCCAGTTCTTATATTTAATGTTTGGACTTGATATGAGTTTTTTGTTGGGCCCAATTCTTCAAAATGTTTCCATCTCTTGTGTTACAGGGTAAAATACAACATTTCCATTATTACGTTCGTACTCCATTGATTACAAGTAAAATTTTATTCTAAAATCTAGTAACAATTTTGGAACTTTCACGTTTATTAACTGAAGTAAATCTTAAGAAACTTCCCGGGAAGAAAACTGCAGGTGAAAAGTTATTTTTGGAAAGCTAAAATGCAATTGCCCAAATTTGTGTTTCCAAGAGCTCCACCAAGTCAAATATATGAGACATTTGTGTAATACTCATAAAACAGTAAATAGTTTATAGCTTTTGTCACCTTAGAATAACATTAGAGTCCGTAGATGAATATACAGAGATTATTTTTGTCGACCAATTGACAATTAATCTAAATTGGAAATTCATAGAATATACTATAGAAATGCCAAATCATGTTATAAAATTATTAATTAACAAAAGAAACCGACTTGCATGTATTCCTCATTACATGACAAAAGAGCAAAACCTTGTGTATCTTAAAACCTTCCGTTTCGTCGAGAGTAGTCCACATACTAAGAATATTCATCACACTTTAACTCCCATTTGTTGCCATGTGCGGTGGTTTAATTGAGCTACTCTGTGATATTCACATTGACAATTTGCATATATAGCAAACAAAAGACGTTACGAAGGACTTCAATATATATCTCTTGGTTTTTGTTGCCACATGCAGATTTCCTTTACTTTAATACTTGCCACGTGAACCTTCTCACGAATCCTATATTCAGTTTTCTATCTTCTGAATTTGGATTTATTAGCTTACCATATTCTGTCTGTTTTAACGAAAAAGAGAGAGCCAAAAGCTTAAATGAAGTAATTAATTTTAAATATTTTATTGTGGCTTTTGGTGGAACAAGAACTTAAATCATTTCAAAATATTTAGGGAAAATTATGCCATTTTTTATGAAAATATAAAGGGCAGAAATAATAAATTATTGAATAATTTAGGATATAGAATCATTATTTTTTTCCCTAACCACACATTGTTTTTAACTATCACATAGATATTTCGAATGTAACCAAGAGAGATTTTTCCTAGTCCTTTTCCACATATGAGTAGAATAATTAATTACTCTAATAGTTTAATTTGTACTTTGTTTTATTATAAGATGTTACAAAAATACTTTATTAAAAATTTGAATAAAAGTTTGTCACCTTTCCGAAGCTTTTACGCGGTAACAGCTATATGCAATGAATGACATAAGTTCAAAAATATGAAATAGAAATATTTATAATATTTAACCTCATCAATGCATATAAATATCAACCATACAAATGTTAAACTCTCCAGGTTACCTCAAATGATCATCATAAAAAATTGTTTTCAGACATGAGCCATAGAATACGAGAAGCTATATCAGTTCATACCTCTGGTCCCAAAATGTTCTTTGTTACAATATTTCTAGTTTTGTTTTTTGTTCAGAATCAGTTTAGCTTTTCAGAGGCACAACTTCAATTTGGGTTCTACTCACAAACATGTCCATCAGCTGAAATAATAGTTCGTGACGTTGTTCATCAAGCAGTGACTCGCGACCCCGGAAATGCTGCTGTCTTACTCCGTCTCCAGTTCCATGATTGCTTTGTTGAGGTCCATTTCAAAATTTATAGTACTCGATCATAGTGTTATGTTTTGAGTTTTTTTTTCTTTTTTTTTTGGGTCTTAGGTTAATAGTTATGTTTTGAGTTGAACTGACATATTTGGTTTGGTTAAATGTCGTAGGGTTGTGATGGTTCGATACTAATCAAGCACGGTGCAAATGATGACGAGAGGTTTGCTACGGGTAACGCTGGTGTGAGCGGTTTCGATGTTATAGACCAAGCCAAATCAGAGCTTGAACGTTTTTGTCCAGGCGTTGTATCTTGCGCGGACATCGTTGCTCTTGCTGCTAGAGATGCTGTTTCTGAGGTAAACACACTTTAAAACCAACAATTTTTTATTGTGTTTTATAAAAAAAGGTTTGACATTTAATATGAATTTGCTAGGCAAAAGGACCATTTTATGAGGTTCCAACTGGTCGGAGGGATGGTCTTATTGCGAATCTGAGTAACGCTGCGAATTTGCCGGATGTTCCAGATTCTGTGAACACTTTGAAAGCCAAATTCAGAGAAAAAGGGCTTTCAGATCAAGATCTTGTACTTCTTAGTGCTGGTATATTTTTATAAAAATATATTTCAAGAATTTGATAGAATATGTATAAACCATTGTTAACTGATTTCTTGTATTTGTATTTAAAGGTGCACATACTATTGGTACAACCGCATGTTTCTTTGTCTTACCACGTTTAGATGCTCAAGATCCTTCGATAGACCCCGAGTTTTTCCAAGTGTTGAGATCAAAATGTCCCAAAGACGGCGATGTTAATGTCAGAATTCCATTGGATTGGGGAAGCCAGTTTGAATTCGATGATCAAATCTTTAGGAACATCAAAAATGGTAGAGGAGTCATTCAGTCGGACTCTGTTTTGTACCAAGACAATGATATGAAGGATATTATTGACTCGTATTTGGCGAACAACCAGAGTTCAGAGGCTAATTTTGGTGCGGATTTCGCTAACGCAATAGTTAGAATGGGTGCTATCGGGGTGAAGGTTGGTGTTGAAGGAGAGATCAGACGCATTTGCAATGCTACAAATTAGTTTCGGTTATTAAGAGTTCATATACAGTTTAACTATTCACTATGTTGGAATAAAATGTAGTGAAAAAAAAAACTTATGATTATCATGAAATATTTTTTGAAAGCAATAATCCTATTGCAAGAACAAACTTGTGATAAGTTTTATTTGGATAAAATTGTTAAATTTTGAGACTCTTGCTCCATTTTCATCTGAAATCAACCTTATGAGAGCATACCAATTATTGCTGAAGAAGTAAACTTCTTGTCCAGCTAGCCCAAAATATTTGAAGAGAAACAACATCCAAAGAAAAAATATTGTTTATTGTCTCAACAATTTCATCACAAAACATACGACGTAGATTTATGCCATTATTCTATTTTCTCATTCTGTCTTATATATAATTCGTCTTTCATTGCAACCCAAGTAATGAAATACGATTTTGGTTTAGCATGGAGAACCAATTAAACACCTTTTACCCACTCCACTCCTGGCTTCACTTCACTAATTTGACCCCAAAGCTCTTTAGTTGAGAAAAACTTTTTGAAAGCTTTAAATGGTTACATGGTTTAAGGGTGTAAATAGTGACAAGGTGTGAGACGGTTTTATGAAGAATTTGTGGGGTTTATTCAAAAGTCGCCGTTCACTCTTGTTTTAGTAACTACGAATTACGCGAATAAATAATGTAAAATAATGTTATTACTATTGCGGTTCGGTTATTCATTGATCATGAGCAAAAAAATATTTTTTCAAGTAAACAACTTCTAAGAAGAAAAGTGAGATAACTCACTTGGCAATATATAAGGACTAAATAATATGTGTTTTGTTGTGGTATGGTGATAGGGTGAAAGTTTTCGATAAATATAATTATGCAAATGTACAAAAATGTAGGCGTAATATAAAGGGTATTGAATTCACAAAGACTACTGTTGCACAACAAATTCTTAAATTTTAGTTAAGCTAAGTGAATTAAATAAACAGCTCACGAAAACAAGCAATAAAATCAGTTTGAAAGTGGTTTTAAAATTCAAAGAGAAAAAAGTTGGGCCTTGGAATATCCAATATCCTCATGTTATATGAAATTGTAGATAAGAAAACTGTTAGAAATTTATGAAGAACAATTTTAGAACTTGAAACACAAGTGTAAAATCAACCAATTTCCGTTGCAAAAACTATCTATGTATAAATCCTAGAATTTCAAATTCATTTGCAAATCCAAGCAATTAAAACAAAAACAATGATGATTATAACTTATGTCTTTGGGTTATGTTGTTCAATGAGGCTCATATTTTATCCCTTGTTAGGTCCACATATAAAGTAACTGGTAAGTTAAGGATCTACAACGGTAAAAACAACAGTTTAGGATTTTACTGTTTTATTGAGACGATATGTTTAATTCAAGTATAAGTCATTTTCTCACATCACTCAAGTTTCACACGTTTTTTAATACGCTCTGTAGTAATAGCCTAAATGATATATTGAATTTGATATGGTGTGGTCCTACAGCAACACTCATATTTATAAAATCTGTCATGTTTTTCCAATTTCAGGTTTTGGGGTTTTGATTTGAAGAATAAAGTTTTGAGCGAAGAAAAGAATGAGCCAATGATATTTTGATTATTTCGTATGTTGAAACAACATTATAAATTCACCCCACTTCATATCTTGATCCAGATGAAAATGGTTAACTATGTACGTACGTATAACTAAGTATAAGTATAACAGTATAATTTTGTTTTCTTTATTTTTTTTTGTAATTAACGGTATAATTTTTGAAAAGTATTTTTTCTTTTTTTGTTTGCCTCCAGTTTTGAATAGTAAAGAAGTCGTTTCTTTTTTTTCGCAAATTAAGATAAATGCAAACGCAATCATTTTTTTTCTTTCACATAAATGGAAATGCAAACGCAATCCTTTAAGTCAAGAGGTCCCTACTTTTTACTATTTTCTAAGAGGTCCTTAATTGTTTCATTGTTGTTGACAGAATTCTAAAATAATTTACGACCTTAACAAGAGTAGAGTGGACCAAGTAAGTTAACGTTGCAAATATCAGCTAATAATTTTTGTTTATGACCTCAACAAGAGTAGAGTTGACCAAGTAAGTTAATTTTGCAAATATTAGCTAATAATTTTTATAAAAGCTTTTCTATTTAAATTTTTGTGGTATCCATAAGATTTTCTCTTAATTTATAGTATTAAAATTTTGTTTGTTTTAATGATGAGTTCTTTCTTTCTTTTTGAATGAGAAAGGATAAGTTGTTGCCTAGTTGTAGTCTTTTATTTTTTTTTCTTCACCACTTATTTAAATCCATTTTTGCTCCCAACCCAAAAAAATAAATAAAATCCATTTTTGGGTTAATTTTTACGATGAAACTCACAATGTGTCATGTTTATTGTATTTATGTTTGAATGAATTGAATTCCAACATCAGTAATTATATAAGCATGTCATGTTTCAAGAATGTCAAGTCTCAATAATTGTCAACTTCTTTTAAACTTCCAGTAACAATTATATTGTACATGTCTTGTGTCCCATCTTTTTGGCTAGCTAGATTTACTTTTTTTGGGAGTCACGATTATAACCACCTTTAGTTTTTTTTCTTTCTTCCTACAATCCTAATGCAAAGAAGACTCTATTCGATAATTAAGATACAGTATTGAATTTAAATTTCGTAATTATAGTAGTATATTAAGTCAAGAACTAAATCACACGTTTTTAACATTTTTCAAACATTTTTAGATTTTTTTTTTTTTTTTTGTTTTTGAGAAATATAACATTTTTAGATTTATTTATGGTTTCTGTTATGTATATGTTCAGGAAAAGAAATCATTTTGATGACTTTTTTTCACCTGCATATTTTTAATGTTACACTTTTTACCTCATAGATATCCACAAGTCGAGAATTTAATTTTAGAAATTGTTTCTTTAAGATTACTCTGATAGTTCCATATGCGAATTTTCCAAGAAAATTGTGTTTCACAAAAAAATCTTCAATTTTTTTATATTCTCCAAAACACTAAAATTAAGTGTATTATGAAAGTATTTTTCTTGAACATAAGTCTCTAAGCAATATTCTATCATTTCTCTATATCCCTCATGACTTTATTATAAATTTTGTGTAAGTCCCAATTGAGCTCATATGTGAGTCTTCTTTTCATTTTTCTTAAAAACAATACTTTGGTATCTCTAGACTCAAAGTAAATTTTCTTTATGGTTACAAAAGTAAATATATTTTTGTAAAAATGTTGATTCACGTGATCTTTGTATCTTTGCTACGTGTCTTAATTATTTCTAAATTACCATTCTTTTCTTTAAAAGTTCTTCAATTCTATCTTTTTGTCTTTTATACCAATTGATTTAGAATGCTCGATCATCACATATACTGAATTTATTCTTTATATGAAGTATTATAATCACTGTCATGAAAACTCATCTCAACAAAACATATATGTACCAAGTTTTTATGAAGTAAGACGAATTATTTTTGATCCATCTGAATCTGATCAAAATATTGTGATTCAAATAGGTTTGGTACAGTAACAAGAATCCAATGCCAATAATTATCTCAATTATTAGGCTATGTAAGGAAAAACCATATATATTTCAAGGAAATTACTTTAGAAAAATGTTTTTACCACTTTGAACTATATTACAATGTACTATCCCCAACTAACAAAATGATTTAGAACTTTCTTCTCTTTTTATTGGGTAAGAATTTTCTTCTCCATAATTTAGAACTTATCTGAGTTATATCATGACCTATTTAAACATAAACGTACTTTAGTTCATTAATTAAATACAATCCAAAAAGGTTAAGAGAATCTTTGACCAAGTAAAATAAACGTTGATAATTTGAAATTTGGTCGTAACAAAATGAACAAAAACAAATTGATGGAATAAACATAACAAATTTTGGACAAAACCTTTGAATCAAACTATTTTCCATGAATTAGGAATAAGATTTTAGCTAACAATTTTATAAGAGATAGAATTCAAAATTGTAAATCAACCATAACGTAACACATTTTAATCCATTTTCAATTTCAAAATCCAACTTAAATTCTGGTTGGTAACATTTTTTAATTATTAATAAGTTAGACACATAACTCAAACTAGTTCAATCAAAACAAAGCCATTGTTTACGTCACACTATGTTATGTTAGTTTGATAACCAGCTTAATTATGTTTAAGTCAACTACAAACCAACGTTAGATGCATAGAAAAGTGACGTCAATTTGTGTGTTTTTTTAGGAAATGCATTTTACATTTTAAGGAAAAAATAAATTCGTATTTGTAGGAAATATTGACTTTTACATTAGCAAAAATGAAGATATTTTATTTTACCCAAACATGAGTGGTTTAAATTCAGATCTCTCTTAATAAGAATTTTTATTATTCAAATTTCGAATCCGGAATTCACATCGATTTATAGAAAAATTCATTTTTCATCTTCTATGATTAGCTACGTAGTCAAATACATTAATTTTGGAAACCCGTTTTAATAGTCTATCTCGTGTTAAGTTCCATCTTTAAAATTGGTTTAATGTCGGTTTAGTAAATGACGTTAAACTCCATGTTTTTTTTTCCTTTTTCACGTCAGTTTAAAAATTGACGTTAAACAAATGGTGTGTCCTACTAAATCTCTTGTAGTGTGGATATTTAGGACAATTTCTCTTTAAAAAACATAAATTTACATGAATTTATTAGAAGATTTGACTGGGTATAATTGAAAAGATTTTATTGTATTTTTTGAAAGAAAACTATTTTTGGTCAAAATCAATCTATTTAATGATAGAAATATATATATATATATATATATATATATATTAAAGGAAAAATATATATACATTTATTTATTGGAATATTTGACTGTGAAAAACAGAAAAATATGTTACTGTATTTTTAAAATAAAACAGTAACCAAATGTTATAGTTTTAGAAATTAATAGTATATATCACGAAATTGAATATGTATGAGTGTAACTTCATATTTTGGCGTGGAAAGAAGACTAGTTTTGGTCAAAATCAATCTACTTAATGATGGAAAAGAAAATTAAAGGCAAAATAGATATACATTAGTTTGTAATACTGAAAAGATGTTATTGTATTGTCGAATTTAAATAGTAATCAACCATTATAGTTGTGGAGATTAATTCTTAAAATGTTGTTGTCAAAAAAAAAAAAGTTGTGGAGATTTAAGTGTGTTTATCATGAAGTTGAACATATATGGGTGTAACTTTATTATTTTGGCGTTGAAAGAAAACTAATTTTGGTCAAAATAAATCTATTTTATGATATAATTTATATATTATAATAACTGAAAAGATGTTATTACATTCCCAAAATAAAACTGTAATCAAATATTGAAGATACGTTTTGAGTGTAATATATAAATATATGCATGTATGTATGATTATTCTTCAAACATCTGTAATTTCAAGATCCATCAGAGTGAAATGGCTTCCACCAAATATGTATTTCTTCTTTTTGTTTGTCTCAGTGTTCTTCTAACACCAGGTATAAATTCTCTGATTCAACTTTTTCTCTACTATATTATAAATTATAATTCATAGATTCATAGGTTATTCAATAAAATATTTAAAGTTCACTATTTTATTATAATTGATTTTTATTCTTATATACTAGCTTTAAGGTTTAAACATAAACCAGGCTTTGATATTCACATCAACCAAAATTTAATATTTGTACAAAAAGAAATATTTGTCCAGAAATGACGACACTGTAATGTGTATCTGGTTCATAAAATGTTTTGGACATAAGTTACTACTTCCTCTGTTTCAAATTCAGTGTTGTTTTAGACTAATTTTTTCGTTCCAAATTAGTTGCCGTTTTCGATTTTCAGTGTTATTTTTGGCTTTAAATACCAAATTTAACCTCAAGTTCAACGAAGAAGACTAACAGTCAAATTCTTTTTCTAGGGGTATAATAGAATTTTTAATATGTTTTATTAATATGCATAAAAATTTGTAGAACAACACTTAATTTAAAACAGATGGAGTATTTAATTTAGTTTGAATGTATATGCTTTTGTAGTAAACATGTACGCACTAAAACTGTTAATTTAAAAAAAAAAAAAGAATAAGTTGATTGCATATGATTATAGGAGTATGAAGTTACCTACATGCATTCCATCTTTTATTTACCCTTCATTTTTCTTGACAAAAAACAGAATTTATTCATCAGTTAAACATTGTATTAAAAACTCTATGTATTTATTTGGACATAGGGTTAGGGGACCTTGCAGCAATTGATTGCAGTCCAGACTTCACTGATAAAGATTGTGATAACTTTTGTAAGAATTCGGGTTATCCCGGAGGCTATTGCGGACCAGATCATGCTCAACCACTCTTAAGCACGTGTTACTGCAAGGAGTAATTAAAATATTACTAAAATTTATTCTATTATGGAATTAATATAAAACAATAATCTAGACGTTGGATATACATCTATACATCGTTGGTCTATCTATATATCATATCGTTCGTCTATTACTAATCATAAAATAATTTTTATTTGACATTCTCTTTAAATTTTATTTTATTATGACTTTAGTCTCATCTCGTGATTTTTTTATTGTCAAATTTCATATTAAATAAACAACTATAACATCAGATAAATTGCATATATGCATCGACCCAAAAATATATGTATATATATTATACATATGTGTGGATTGTCTTTATTTTTGAAATGATCAAACAATTAATCAATATTATTAAAAACAACAAATTTGGACAAAAAATGCTTTAAAACACTTGTTCAACATAAATTCCAAATGATAACGGTAGTTTGCGATATAGACTCACAAGTCACAATGTCATGTTTGTTGTATTTATGTTCCAATGAATTGAATTAGAACACCAGTAATTATATACGCATGTCATGTTTCAAGAATATTAGATCTCAATCATTTTTTAACTCTCAGTAACAATTACGTTAATTTTTTTGTGAGTTATATAATAGATGACTCGTCTCCCATCATTTTCTAACTATTATATCAGTTAATAATGTACTAAAATGCGAACGTAGTGTTTCGAATACATCTAGATGGATAGAAAAAGTCTTCTAATTATCTGGCGTTCGTATCATCTTGACTAGTTCTTTCGAATCTGCCAAAAAAATAATATAGGGATTAATTAATTCTTTGAGAAAAGGTTAATCCAATTTAGTGATTTAAGTTCAAGAATGATGCTTCATGCCTTTCCGTTCTGATTACTTAAATTGTAATTTACATGTCTTGCTAATTCTCTTTAGTTTATAATTATTATCGATTTCTTACCTAGTCTTTTATTTACTTTGCAACAGCAAACTTATCTTAATGTCTTAGCTCTACTTTAGGACTAGTAGACTTGTTGTGAAACCTTGATCTTTGCAATTAAATTTTGTTTGTTTAAAACTCCAGACATCACTAATTTTATCTTTTGTATGATGTTTCTAATCATCATCACTGAAACCCACCTTAACAAAACCGATAACCCAAAATTTTATGAAGTAAAAACCATTTGAATAATTTCAACTATAAAAATATAAATTAAAATTTTGTGATTAAGATAAGTTCGATTCGAAACCATTCAGCTAATATCAGCTAATAAATTTTATATGAGCTAATTAATAAATTTTTTTTATGACCTTAACAAGAGTAGAGTTGACCAAGTAAGTTAACGTTGCAAATATTAGCTAATAATTTTTATAAAAGCTTTTCTATTTAATTTATAGTATTATTTTAAAAAAAATTGTTTTAATGATGAGTTCTTTCTTTCTTTTTGAATGAGAAAGGATAAGTTGTTGCGTAGTTGTATTATTTTATTCTTTTGTTCACCACTTATTTAAATCCATTTTTGGTCCCAACCCAAAAATAAAATAAAATCCGTTTCGTTTAATTTTTACGATGAAACTCGCAATGTCATGTTTATTGTATTTATGTTCGGATGAATTGAATACCAACATCAATAATTATATATGCATGTCATGTTTCAAGAATGTCAAATCTCAATAATTGTCAACTTCTTAAACTGCCAGTAACAATTATATTATAGTGTACATGTCTTGTGTCCCATCTTTTTGGCTATATTAAATTTGGTGTGAATTATATAGTAAATGTAGTCTTGTGTCCCATCTTTTTTAATTTTTGCTATATTTACTTCTTTTTGGAGTCACAGTTATTATAACCACATTTAGTTTTTTCTTTCTTCCTACAATCCCAATGCAAGATGAATATATTCGATAATTAAGATCCTATTGAATTTAAATTTCGAAATTATAGTAGTTTATTGAGTCAAGAACTAAATCACACGTTTTAAAACATTTCTAGATTNGATTTATTTATAGTTTCTGTTATGTATATGTCCAGAAAAAAAAATCATTTTGATGAATTTTCTTCTCCTGCATAATTATAATGTTACACTTCTTACCACATAGATATCCACAAGTTGCGAATTTAATTTTAGAAATTGTTTCTTTAAGATTACTCTGATACTTCCATCTGAGAATTTTTCAAGAAAATTGTGTTTCACTCAAAAATCTTCTATTTTTCGATCTTCTCTAAAACACTAAAATTAAGTGTATTATGATATTATTTTTGATGAACACAAGTCTCTAAGCAATATTCTATCATTTCTCTATATCCCTGACTTTATTATGTGGAAGTCCCAATTCAGCTCATATGTAAGCCTTCCTTTGCATCTTTATTAAAAAACATACTTTGGTACGTCTAGACTCAAAGTAAATTTTCTTATGGTTCCAAATCATTTTCCAAATCTCCATATGACTCTCCTATTAGTTGCCTCTGCTGATGAGATTTTTCTGTAAATGTTGATTCACGTGATCTTTGTATCTTTGATATTTCAAGGAAATTACTTTAGAAAAAAGGTTTTACCACTTTGAACTATATTACAATTATCTTTAACTAACGTTTACATCTTCTCTTTTTATTGGGTAAGAATTTTCTTTCCATAATTTAGAACTTATTTGAGTTATCTCATGATCTATCTAAACATAAACGAACTTTAGTCCTTAAATTAAAAAGGATTCCAAAAGGTTAAAAGAATCTTTGACCAAGTAAAAGAAACGTTGATAATTTGAAATTTGGTTGTAAAACAAATTGATGGAATAAATATAACAAAATTTGGACAACACTTTTAACTCAAACTCTAGCACAAACTATTTTCCATGAATTACAAATAAGAATTGAGTTAACTATTTTATAAAAGATATATAATTCAAAATTGTAAATCAACCATAACGTAACACATTTTAATCCATTTTCAATTTCANNCCATTTTCAATTTCAAAATCCAACTTAAATTCTGGTTGGTAACATTTTTTAATTATTGATAAGTTAGACACATAACTCAAACTAGTTCTTTTTATCAATCAAAACAAAGCTATTGTTTACGTCACACTATGTTATGTTAGTTTGATAACCAGCTTAATTTTTTCTGAATAAAATGTTAAATTCATATAACCAGCTTAATTATGTTTAAGTCAACTACAAACCAACGTTAGATGCATAGAAAACTGACGTCAATTTGTGTGTTTTTTTAGGAAATGTATTTTACATTTTAAGGAAAAATAAATTCGTGTTTGTAGGAAATATCAACTTTTACATTAGCAAAAATAAAGATATTTTATTTTACCCAAATAGAGTGGTCTAAATTCAGATATCTTTTAATACGAATTTTTGTTATTCAAATTTCAAACCCGGAACTCACATCGATTAATAGAAAAATTCGTTTTTCATCTTTCATGAATAGCTACGTAATCAAATACATTAATTTTGGAAACCCGTTTTAATAGTCTATCTTGCTTTAAGTTCCGTCTTTAAAATTGGTTTAATGTCGGTTTAATAAATGACGTTAAACTCCATATTTTTTTTTCTTTTTTTGCTTCAGTTTAGTGATTGACGTTAAACAAATGGTGTGTCCTACTAAATCTCTTGTAGTGTGGATATTTGGGACAATTTCTCTTTAAAAAACATAAATTTACATGAATTTATTAGAAGATTTTACTGGGCATAATTGAAAAGATTTTATTGTATTTTTCGAAAGAAAGCTAGTATTTTTGGTCAATATATATATATATATATATATAAGGAAAAATAAATATACATGCATTTATTGGAATATTTGACTGTGAAAAACGTAAAATATGTTATTGTATTTTTAAAATAAAACAGTAACCAAATGTTAAAGTTTTGGAAATTAATAGTATATATCACGAAATTGAATATGTATGAGTGTAACTTCATATTTTG
>OVAF01000307.1:0-25665 GCA_900406245.1 Odontarrhena argentea | reverse complement strand
AAATTAAAGGCAAAACATTAGTTTTTTTTTTTTTTTTGTCCCTCCTCGTCTACTAGAGCAGCATAATGGTTGGTCCTAGACATATCTATCTTAAAACTAGGAGATTAGGAAGAGATTATGCCATTAGTTTATAATATTGAAAAGATGTTATTTTATTTTCGAAATAAAATAGTAATCAACCATTATAGTTATGGAGATTAATAATGTTTATCATGGAGTTGAACAAATATGAGAGTAACTTTATTATTTTGGCGTTAAAAGAAAACTAGTTTTGGTCAAAATCAATCTTTTTTTTAAAAAACGCTGAAAATCATTGATATATAAAATCAATCTATTTTATGATATAAAAATATAGTTTTAAAAATAAATAAATATACATGAGTTTAATGGAATATTTGACTGTACAGTACTGAAAGATATTAATTTATCTCCGAAATAAAATTGCACTCAAACATTATAATATATATTGGATATTAATAGTTCATTTCACGAATTTGAACATTTATGTCGTGTGTAACTTCATTATGTTTTTTTTTTTTTTTTGAAAGAGTGTAACTTCATTATGTTGGCCTTGAAAAAACTAGTTTTGGTCAAAATCAATCTACTTAATTAATGATGAAAAATATATTTTAAAGGAAAAATAAATATACAAAAATCTATTAGAATATTTGACTGCCTAAAACTGAAAAGAAGTTATTACATTCCCAAAATAAAACTGTAATCAAATATTGAAGATACGTTTTGAGTGTATATAAATATATGCATGTATGTATGATTATTCTTCAAACATCTGTAATATCAAGATCCATCGGAGTGAAATGGCTTCCACCAAATATGTATTCCTTCTTTTTGTTTGTCTTAGTGTTATTCTAACACCAGGTATAAATTCTCTGATTCAACTTTTTCTCTACTATATTATAAATTATAATTCATAGATTCAAAGGTTATACAATACAATATTTAAAGTTCACTATTTTATTATAATTGATTTTTATTGTTTTTTACTACCTTTTAGATTTAAGCATAAACCAGGCTTTGAAATTCACATCAACCAAAAATTTAATATTTGTACAAAAAGAAATATTTGTCTAGAAATGACTACACTATTATGTATATTTGTTTCATAAAATGTTTTTGACATAAGTTATTACTCCCTCCGTGTCAAATTAAGTGTCGTTTTACACTAATTTTTACGTTTCAAATTAGTTGTCGTTTTCGATTTTCAATGTTATTTTTGGCTTTAAAACCGAATTTAACCTCAAGTTTTTTTAAAGAAGACTAATAGTTAACTTCTTTTTTTTAGAGGTATAGTAGAATCTTTAATATATTTTATCAATATGCGTGAAAAATCGTAAAATGACACTTAATTTGAAATATATGGAGTATTTATTTTAGTTTGAATGTATTATGTTTTTGTAGTAAACATGCATGCACTAAAAATGTTAATAATTTTTTTAAAAATAATGATATGGTTGCATATATGATTATAGGAGTATGAAGTTACCAACATACGTTCAATCTTTTACTTACCCTTTTCATTTTTTGTACAAAAAACAAAATTTACTCTTCAGTTAAACATTGTATTAAAAACTCTATGTATTTATTTGGACACAGGGTTGGGGGACACTGCAATAACTGATTGCAATCCAGATTTCACTGATAAAGATTGTGATAAGTTATGTAAGAATTCGAATTCAACTGGAGGCTATTGCGGACCAGATCATGCTCAACCACTCTTAAGCACGTGTTACTGCAAGGATTAATTAAAATATTACTAAAATTTATTCTATTATGGAATTAATATAAAAAAATAATCTAGGCGTTGGATATACATCTATATATCGTTCGTCTGTTATTAATCATAAAATTATTTTTATTTGGTATTCTCTTTAAATTTGATTTTATTATAGCTTTAGTCTCAGCTCGTGATCTTCTATTACCAAAATTTTATAATAGAAAAAAAAACAACTATAACATCAGATAAATTGCATATATGCATTGACCCAAAAATATATTTATATATTAGACATATGTATGGGTTGTCTTTATTTTTGAAATGATCAAACAATTAATCAATTAAATTGAAAACAACAAATTTGGACACAAAATGCTTAAAATGCTTTAAAACACTAAAGTTCAGCATAAGTTCCAAATAATGACAGCAGTTTGCGATATAGAATAAGCTGAGAATAATTGTCGTGCTGTTAATAGTGAAAACACATAATATAAAATAAATATGGTTTGTTAAAATAAAATAAATATGGTTTGTTAAAAACAGCAAAATTAAGTACAATTTATAACTAAACACAAATAATAGCATAATAATAAAAATCTCCTCCCAATATGCACTTAAAACCGCAGGTCGAGTATCACCATTCAAGGCCATTTGTTGTTAAAAAAATTATCTAGGCTGGGTTGTAACTTGTAATAGCAAGTTAAGATTTGTTTACGACATGAGTAGAGTTGATCAAGTAAATACCCATAATTACTTAATATTTTTTTATATAAGTTTTTCTATTTAAATTACAATATTATTTAAAATTTTGTAGAAATGATAAGTTGCTTTCTTGAATGATAAAGGATATTAGAGTCTTAAATCTGTTTTTGGTTGGATTTTTACGATGAGACTCACAATGTCATGTTTATTGTATTTATGTTCGAATGAATTGAATTAGAACACTAGTAACTATATACGCATTTTATGTAGTTCAAGAATATTAGATCTCAATCATTTTTAATCAGTAACAAGTATATTAATTTTATGTGAGTTATATAATAGATGTCTCGTCTCCCATCTTTTTGTAACTATTAAATCGGTTAAGAATGTATTAAAATACGAACGTAGTGTCTTGAATACATCTAGATGGATAGAAAAAGCCTTCTAATTATCTGCGTTCGTATCATCTTAACTAATTCTTTTGAATCTGCCATAAAAGTAACATAGGGATAAATTAATTCTTTGAGAAAAGGTTAATCCGATTTAATGATTTAAGTTCAAGAATGATGCTTCATGCCTTTCCTTTCTGATTACTTTAATTGTTATATGTAATTTATATGTCTTGCTATTTCTCTAATTCTAGCGTGTTTAGCTCAAATCGATTTTTTACTTAGTCTTTTATTTACTTTGCAACAACAAACTCATGTGAATGTCTTAGCTCTACTTTAGGACTAGCAGACTTGTTGTGTAACCTTGATCTTTGTGGATCCGATCTCCTATATACTAGTATTATTTGTTTTGCATTTTACAATTGATTTTTAGGTTTGAAACTCGAGACATCACTGATTTTATCTTTTGTATGATGTTTCTATTCATTGGCACTGAAATCCACCTTAAAAAAATCGATAACCCAAAATTTAATGAAGTAAAAACAATTTGAATAATTTCAACTATCCAAATCTAAGTTAAAAATTGTGATTAAGATAGGTTTGATTCGAAACCATTCAGTTCGAATATTATATTTTTTATTTTTTTGAAAAAGAATATTAGATATTTGTTTTAGAAAAACATTTTAAATGTAGACAAATTTACTCTAGAAAAAGTTTATACGTACACTAACCAGAAATCATTGGTTATGTATGGGAACACATATAGAATATAGTACACTAAAAAGTTTATACGATAATTACGTATCTCAATCAGTAGGTTATGTATGGAAACACATAGAAATTCAGCTTTTAGAAAAAGTTTATACCACTTTCAATTAAGTTACAATAATTGCTAACTAACGTTTGCTCGTGACAATTATTCACATTCTTCTATTTATTGGACATTCTCCTCTTCTATATAACGAACTTATCTCATCAATCATCATCTATTTAAAACATAAAAGAATTTAATAATGTTGAAGTTCGTTGGTTTAATCATCTTTCTTGTGGTCAGCTCCCACGCACTTGAAGTAGGCTTCTACGAGAAGACCTGTCCTGCAGCTGAATCCATTATCCGCGGAGTGGTTCAACGTGAGGTGGCCCAGGACCCAGGACAAGCGGCCGTGTTACTGAGGTTGCAGTTCCATGACTGCTTCGTGGAGGTTAGTGTCTTTGTTTTTTTGATCTTCCTTTTAATCTCTGCTTCATAAGTTTATGTCGTGGCTTCTTGATTTAACTTTATTCCAGAACTTATATAACATATACTTGTCACTATTTGGCATCCATTTTCATTGGTCTAAACTTGTTATAGTATTTACTCTTTTATTATACTTGGATTCATCACTCTTACCGTGTATTTAATAGTTTCTTCATTTGTCCAGGGTTGCGATGGCTCCATTTTAATAAAGAATCAGGCGAATGATGGAGATGATGAGACTTTTGCCTCTGGCAATGCAGGTGTGAATGGCTTTAAAGTTATAGAACAAGCCAAAACAGAGGTCGAGCGCACTTGTCCGGGAGTAGTGTCCTGTGCGGACATCGTGATTCTCGCTGCTCGGGACGCCGTTAGTGAGGCAAAAGGACCCTTTTACGCGGTTCCTACGGGACGCAGAGACGGTCGTGCTTCCAAAGCTTCCAACGCTGCGGACTTACCCGAACCCGAAGACTCGTTGGATCTTCTGAAAGAAAAGTTCAGGGCAAAAGGTCTATCCAGTGAAAACCTTCTTCTCCTTAGTGCAGGCAAGTTTCTTTCATCATATTTTCTTGATCACTAGAGAAACGAAACGAATGTATTTGCTAATTTGACTCTGTTTTTTTGTGGTTCAAGGTGCACACACAATCGGGAACGTAGCTTGTTTCTTCGTGGCACCACGACTGGATTCGAACGATCCAAGAATCAACCCGGATTTCTTCAAGAAGCTTAGGACGAAATGTCCCAAAGATGGCCCGGTAGGAGTAAAGATACCCTTGGACTGGGAAACACCATTCACGTTCGACACCAAGATATTCGAGGCCATAAAATCCGGGAAAGGCGTGATTAGCTCCGACGCCGCCTTGTATCAAGACTCTGAGCTGAAGAAGGCAATCGATGAGTTCTCGGTGAACAACACGAGCTTCGCCGAAGAGTTTAGTAAGGCAATGGTGAAGATGGGTGAAATCGGCGTCAAGGTTGGAGATCAAGGGGAGATCCGTCGCCGCTGCGACGCCATTAATTAGCTTAATCATCTCTTTTTCATGTATTATGTAATGATGATGATGGAATATTAAATAAAATTGGTTTGGTTTAATACGGGCCTTTATCTCCTTTCTTCTACAAACGACAATGTCTGTTTACTAAATTGATTTCTAGGTTTCGAGTGTTTTCGACTCTCAGGCGACTTCATCTATAATCTGGGTTGTTTCTTCAAGTTTCGACTATTTCCTCACTCATCTTTTGAGGTGAATTTGCTGTTTTGGTCCCCTTTGCGATTTTGCGATTCTGGGTTGATTATTTTGACTTGATTTTGAATCTCTCTTTTGCATTCATGTTGCTATATGACTGATGAGATTGTTATTACAAACCTGCTTAGTGTTTTGGGCTTAATCTGGAGATGTGATATTGTTTAGAGTTGTGATTCGGTGGAATTATACGTGTATAGTTGCTGAGTGCTTACTTTTTGGTGAAATCAGTTCACAGACATGACTTGAACAAGGTTTTGATTGTTTATGGGGGAAGAAGTTGTGTTCGTTAATGTTTCTGATCTTTCTATACTTTATGCTGCAAATCTTTAGTCTTCTAGTTAAGGACTAACAGGAATGGCATTGATTTTAAATGTACTATATAGTATAGGATTCTTATTGGAATTTGAGAAAATTTCTCAGAGATTTTGGTAGGATTTAAGATGAGTTATAAAGTTTATATAATCTGCTTAGTAATGGCCTTAGTGGAACAAATAGAAGCATGTGCTACTTCTTTGCTCATCAGTGGAACAAATAGAAGCATGTGGTTACAAAAATAAACGTAGTATATCTCTCTCAGTGATTAGTCATAATAACATAGCTTTGGGCTCACTTTTCACTTTCACATGTCTGGACTTTGGGCTCATCTGTAATGGAGATTCTGGATTTTAAGATAGATACAAGATCTCTTGGGTTTTGTTGGATTCATAACTCAAAGCCAATATGAAATCAAAGTAAATGCAACATATCTGATGGACAAAATCTATTATTCAATGCTTTTGTAGCTTTGAATCATGAATTTACCATGTCTCTTGTCATGCATTGTGGTGTCTTGTCATGAATTTATAAGCCAAGTTTGATGCAGGAAAATGAAAATATGCAAGATTCTGTGGCAGAAAACGCTGAGTCTAGTAAGAATGGCGATGATTACAGTGAGGATGATGATGAATTAGAAAGCAAAAGCCAAGCATTCGGCTAGAAAAAGAAAACTACAAGTAGGCCTCGTTAGAATTTCTTATGTTATACTTGGAATCATGGCCTTGTATTTGGATCAATTGTCGGCAAAGAGCTAAAACCGCATTACATTGAAACATGATGCTTGGGGAAAGCTTCATCATTGTCTTATTTAAGTTTAAGCCTTGTGTTATTACAATCTCTTGTTCATACTTACAAAAACTCTCTTGGCAAGCAAAAACAGAGTATGGAAGTAAACAATAGAAAAGATTCTGAAATCTTTGTTGATGTTACAAAGAGTTATGTTTTTGCCACTGCAAAAGAATGTCAACTAGAGACCATTGACAATGGCAGTGGCAGTGAAACTATACAAGATAGGAAAAAGTTTAACCAAAAAGTTTCAGCAGAGGTTGTTGATGTTCTTGTCCTGCATTTGTTCAGCTTGAACCATGTCTCTGCAGCTTCTAATGATTTCTTCTAACTAAATCATCACGGATCATTTCACTTGTGCCAGAACAAATGCATCCAATCTCAAACCGGAGATCCATCCAGCTTCCAGTTCTAGCTATATCTTTTCTTGCTATCTGATCTAAAGTGTGAGGGGAAGGCAAAGGTAAGAGATGCCAGTAAACTCCTTCTTGTGCTACTTTAGCTGCGATTTCCATGTCTGAGATTAGCTGGACTTCAGGCTTCAGGAATGAAATCCGAGACCCGGGATTGAGTTCATTCTCACAGAAGTCCAGAAGAACTTCGTTAATACAATCATAAAGTAGTTTCTCATCATCGCAGAGATGTGTAGAACTGAAAACTATGTCATCTGTTAATTCTGCCTCAAGAATCTGATACGAGTAAAAGGGCCTTGCTAAAAGCTCTTCCCAGCTCAAGCCTGAGGATTTCACAACAGCTTCAATGTATGCAATTAGTTAGAGAGGAAGCAACTGATCCCAAAGATAAACACAGTGGTTGGAGAAGGCCACAATGATCGTAAAGAAGAAGAACTACAAAAACAAAAAGTTATCGCCAAGGAAGAAATGAAAACCGAGGACGATATTTCAGAAACAGAGATCAAAAGAAAATCCCAAAGATAAATACACAGGAAGAGAAGGAGGACATGAGCAAGTTTCACATCCTAAGACAGAGGTTGAGGATGATGTCTAATAACTGGAAGACAAGACTAAAGAGCTAGAGAGAAAGAAACAAGTAACCATGAGGTAAAGCTGGTTGTCGAAGATGATAGTCTTAGAGAATGTCACGAGGTTTTGGAAAAGGAGTAATCAAATGTATCCAAGAGACAACCAATGGATCAAGGAAAAATCCAAGAATTGAAGAAAGTGGTAAAAGGAGAAGATGAGGAAGAAGGCAATGAGAGCACAATTAATGAGTTTGAGGAAAAATCTGAAGACCATGAATCAACAAGAGATGTGAGACTGAAGGAACTTGCAGACGAAGAAAAAGTAGAGATAGAGACCAGAAACAAGGATAGTGAATCAAGAAAAATGAGGGAGATCAAAGAAGAAGAAACAAGTGATCAGAGGAGATTTAAGCAACAAGAAAGAACATACAATTTTGGTAGAAGACAGAACGAGTAGTACCATTGAAGAACACAACAGGCAACTGAATATGAAATGATGGTAGCTCGAAAAAGATTCAAGAGATAGAGAAAGAAGAATTAATCGAAGCATAGAAACGAAACAAGATCCAAGAACTGGTGGATAGAGAGAAACAAGTGAAGATGACTCAGAAGAGATAGAAGTTGAAGTTGAAGACTTAAAAGAAGCGAGATGAATTCAGATGAAGATAATGATAAAATTAGACAAATAATAAGAAACAAACTAGGTTTCCAGTTAGTTTGAGGAGAATATATCACTTATAGTCATAGTTATTTGCTTCATTCGTGCCAAGAAAAAAATAACATGTTACAAGTTCTAACCAAAGCATGCACAATTTATTGGAGTTTTTGATTGCACTTGTAATTTGCATCTTATTATGTTATTGGATATTTTTCATGGTTACGAGAAAGACATAAAAAAGAAAACCAATTTTGGAGCAAGGACGTAAACAAATTAAATGCTTTTTTTTTTTTATCATATACAACATCATGGAAACAATAAACAATCAGATTCTATTTAGAGTGTGTTGTGCTAGTTAATGTACAGAGAAGTGTTACGATATGGTATGCACATTTTTGTTACTGTCGAGTAAAAACCGAGTGGGTGCAGAGTTCAAACTCAGTAATATGTATTCTCTTTGGTCTTTTCTATATTTATTAGGGCTTCGCTTAAGCATTAACCTACTAAATTGTGTATATATATACTCGTGTGAATACACGTTGGTATGTGCATATCATATATATATATTGTAACAAGAATTCCATCTATTCAACTCAAAATGTGCTTCAAAGACATTTTGGTCTCAAAGACAAGCTTTAAACCATTGATCAACAAATTAATTCTGAAAAGAATTTAGAAGATTTGATTAGAAATTTTACGTTGTAAAGATCTTTGAAGAAATCTCATCTAATTAACTTAATTAAAAAAAAAAATCATATAAATCATTTAGATCCAATCAAAATTCTAACCAATTATTTAAATACATTTTCTAGTCAATCATAATATGTGATGTGGATACACCTAACTTTTTCTTTTACAACTAACCTAATAAGTTTCAATCTTAAAGAATTTACTGTTAAAACATTTATTCAGTCAACTTTCAACTGTTGTGTTCTTTATTACACTCAAAGTGAGGTTCATGTCAACAAGGTAAGGTAAGGTAAGTTAATCAAATGAGGTTCACGGACCAAAGTGTATCGCAAACACGCTAGTTCATAAAGAAGGTTTCACGAGCCAAAGCTCAAACGCGGCGTTTTTGAAGAAGTGGAGCAAAACGCAGAGTATAGGGTCGAGTGAAACAGAATTACAAAGTCCAACTATACACAAGCCCATTAACATTCGAACTCAGGAACAATGGTCAATAAGAAAGGTTTCCTCCATTTCAATAAAATTAGTTGTCTTTTGGGAAATTACCAAAAAATCCCCCATCTTAATTTAAATTTTACATA
Source organism: Odontarrhena argentea (assembly GCA_900406245.1). Taxonomy (NCBI): domain Eukaryota; kingdom Viridiplantae; phylum Streptophyta; class Magnoliopsida; order Brassicales; family Brassicaceae; genus Odontarrhena; species Odontarrhena argentea. Next base: position 16,349 of record OVAF01000307.1, on the reverse strand, counting down.
AAATACCTCAATTTTTGAGCTGCCAATATTACTACATGAACTAATTTGTTTATCCAAATTAATATTCGAACTTTTGGTTTTGGACTCATTTTCATTCCCCACTTAACGAATGTTAACGATTCCGTTAATTTATTATTTTTTTAATAATAAATATTAATATTTTAGTTTTAAAAATACGAAAATAATAAAAAATTCAAAAAAATTAAGAAAAAATCACAAAATATCCAAAAAAAAATTGTCCGAAAATTCTTAAAAATTTAGAGATAATAATTACACTAAATTTAGATATAAAATAAATTATGACTTTACTTTTTGAATTTAAAATAAAAATATTTGGTAAATATCTAAAAAAATAAATAACCAAAAAATCAAAACATAAAAAAAGAAAACAACTTCAAGCTTAATTTTTTTTAGCTCTGAATTTTGGAAAGAAAATAAAATGTGAAAAAATTCTAAATTGTGTTAAATAATAAAAAAAAAATTGGGAAAGTGTTTACTAACCTGAACGAAGCAATCGTGGAATTGAAGACGCATCCCTGATCACAAGAGAAAAAAAAAAAAAATTTCGAATTATACTTGGGTCACAAGTAATCCGTAAAAAATTGAAGACCCGAAACGAATTACAAAAACAACAACAAATAAAAGTGTTTACTAACCTGAACGAAGCAATCGTGGAATTGAAGACGCAGTAACGCCGCCGCCAGTGAGCCATCTTTCTCCACCTTCTGCACAACGCCTTGGACAATGGTTTCGGCTCCGGGACACGTTTTCTGATAGAAATCCAGAGTGATTTGGTCTTTTGAAGGAAAGACCGATCCGCAAAAGCTCAAGAAGAGTCCAACCGAGCCAAAGAAATAGAGAGATACAGTAACAACTTCCTTAACCCGCATTTTGAAGTAGAAGTAAAAGAAGATGAAGACGAAGATGAAGACGAAGAAGAACTGGAAGATGAAGTAGATTTTATTTATTCGTTTAACATATAACTAGTTTTTATAATTTTTTACGTCTAATTAGTATATAATAAAAAAAAGATTTAATATGTATCTTTATTGTTTTTATAAGAGGTTTTTTTTTTTTTTTGTCGGCCAAAATATGAATCTATAATATGTGTATTTAATTTACTTTTATAACTACTTCACTATTAATTTTTCATATTTGAACCTCTTCTTTTAGCGTTTGTCATTTTATCTAATATTTTACTTATATTTTCATATATTTTGCTTTTTATTTGCTTTTTGTTTGCTTTTTGTTTACTTTTTTTTTCTTATTTTAAACTCTTCAATAAATCACAATAACTTGATATGGCTGTAGTAAAAAAATTATTGTAGACAAAACATAATTAATTAATAAATGCACTACAATTTCAATTTATGGTCCGTTTAACACACATAATCATTTAAAGTCGGAACCAATAACTGCTACTTAATGTTTATTCTTCGTGTGGCAGAAATTTCTAATCTACTTCACGCATGGTATGACATTGTTTTACCTCAATTTTATCATCGCTCGCCCGAAATCTATAACAAATGATGTATTGTTAGACGCGTAGAAATTGACTATTTTGCTGGTACTCTCATCCTGATAAAGAACTCTATCAGATAATTGATATACGAATTTTAGTTGATTTTTATTATCTTATTATGAAAGTTAACCTGGATATCTATTTATTTACTTTCTGCTTTTTGTATATGTATATTTCAATTAATTTTGTCCTGGGTAAATTTTAGGTATTATTTTACTAAGTTTCTATTTTGTTGAACCAACCAACAAAATTGCATGGCTTTACTCTATCATGACATTTCCGTGTAACGCCATATATTAAGTCTATAACTTACAATGTATAGTTATATATAGTCTTTAATAAATTTCCGTGTAACTCCATAAGTTATAGACTTTTACGGTATTTTGTTAGATAAAATAAAAAAATTGCTTCAATTATATTTCGTGTAACGTCACACCTTTTAGACTAAATAACTAAGGAAAAAGCCAAAAAGGTAAACATAAGAGGAAATGGAATCTACATATTTTCTGATTAATAAAAAGAAATGACAAATTCCGATCCAGAAAAGAAAAAATGACCTGTGTTTTGACTTGTGTTTCGTAAGAATAAAGAGTGGATTTATGTTTAATTGAGTCAGTTAACTTCTCATGGCAAATACGCCGTCGTTTCATGGTTTCTTCTTTCTCTTGAGTCTTGTATGTGATCTACAAGATTAATCATACATGTATGTATAGTTTATTAGTATGTATGTACTAGTACATGTATATATTGGTTAGTTGATTGTATATTTAGTTTCTTTGTTTATTCCATTTTGATTGTTTGTAGTTCTTGAAATGGCTTTTGACTTTTATTTTTTTTTGAAAAAACCAATACAGTATATCACCAATCAAGATTTTATAAAAGTAACTTTCAAAAGATTAGGAAAACTAGGATTTTGAGGATTTTTTTTTTTTTTTGTCGATGGATTTTGAGGTTTAAATTCTAAATAAAAATAAAAACCAATTTTAGTTGCATATTCATTTTATTCTATATAAAATAAAAAAAATTGATACATCAAACAAAATTTTTTTTATCTGATCTCTATATAATTTTATTTTATATTACTTATAATATATATATATGATATTTTGTGAATTGCTTTGTTTCCTGTAATTATTTTTGTTTAAAGAACCAGGTATTTATTTTAAAAAATTTGAACACAATTAAAAAAAAAACTGAAGATCAATGACATACAAGTATACAGCCTTATCTTATAAGAAAGCATTTTACAAAACAAAATTATTTATAATTTTCACTTTTTTGCTTTAGTATTTTCTTATGCAATTAATTTTTACTCTCTTAGATAATTTTGTTGCAAATATTTCTTTTTATATACTTTGGTAGTGCTTATAATTTTTTAATTGTAAATAGATACTATTTAAATACATAGACTACATATATAAATTTGGTAACTTATATAAAATAAACAAAACATAGATTAAAAAACCAAAAACTAATATAAGTTACCATTCAAGTTTTTGAGAAAACTAAAATCTACACTAAAAACCAAAACCCAAAAACTATTTTAGAAAGTACAAAAATTCATAAACTTAAGAGCCACAGTTTAATAAACTAAGTTGTTTTATGTGATAAAGATTTCGCTTTATTGGCTTTTAATTTCTTCCATATTTTTTAATTTTTATAAAATTTTTAAAAAAATCTTCACCTAACATATTAGCTAGACATGGTATATTGGTATATATATCTCCCACTATTCAGTTAATTTCCAAGCCAATAATCGGGACTGATGTTTCGGAAAGAAAAAAACTAATTACTATTTACTATTATAACTACAATATCCGTCTGAGACACACACACGAAAAGAAAAACAAAGACTTTGAAAAAATCGGAAGGGTCCAGTAAGTTTGTTCTTAATGGAATGGTAATGGTCCATGATAAAGATTAACATGAATTGCAAGATATAACTGTTCACTAATTAGACTTAGATTGACCGAAATTAATAATTTTATTTGTTAGTAATTTATTATTACATTGTTTTTAAACATGAACATAAAACACTATAAAGTCGTGTAGCTTTTTTCGGTACTGCATTTATTAGAAAATTTGACTACTTTTATAAGTCATCCAAATAAAAAATTTCGACTACTTGCAATCCTCGGACTTTACTGAAAGATATCATAATCAACATAATTAGGGAACAATATATTTGCATTTAAGAAAATTGAATGTATATTGATATCTTAGAAAATTTAAGTCATTCAAAATCAATTTGGAAATAACTTTTTAGCATATGACCAACAGAAATGGCATAATATCTTACAAAACTTTACTGTGTATATATTATAATAAATACGAATGTAATATATATTAGGTAACAAATTAAAGTAGATTTTGTTTTGAAAATATGCTTTGCATGTTAGAATCACGATATGTGTATATATATATATATAAGCATAAATCATCTTTGGACGATCATAGAATTTACACTATTCAAATACTTAAGCTTCTCGGAAAAAAATGGCTTCTACCAAACACTTCATCCTCCTTTTCATCTGTCTTACAGTTCTCTTCACCTCAGGTTAGATTCTCCCATCTCCATTTCATCATGCTAGTTTTTCTGTTTTAATCTAGTTTGATGGTATTATATTATGTTGGTAAGTAAAGATCACACATTCGTTTACTAGCACATAATTGATTTTAGATTTATCAATGTTGTCATGTGAAATCTACTAGTACAATCATCATGTTTATTAATAGGTTTACAGTTTTGAAAAATTTGTATCTAACAAATATAAATTCATGGTCTTGCTTAAAAGAAAAATAATTACTAGTTTATAATTACCATCATCGGGTCCATGAATCATAATTGTAGTAGACGTTTGTTACTAATTCACATTGTAATGGTTAATTTGAATAGCATATCAGAAAAAACTAATTACAGTATTAAGAACTGATGGGATTGTCGTTCAATCTTTTTTTTTTATATGTATAATTGAGCTATAATATATTTATTTTTAAGAGTAAATGTATTGTTTAAGAAAATTAGTATATTTATTTGGACAGGATCGGCCGACTCTGCATTGAGAGATTGCAATCCCAAGTTTACTAGCGCAGACTGTGATAAAGAATGTAAACAATTTGGTCATCCAGGAGGGTATTGTGGACCTGATCCTGCTATACCAGCTTTAACTACATGTTACTGCAAGTCTAATTAGATGTTTGGGCTTTAATTATATGATGCATTGGATTTGGGGATAATAACCAACGCACCGAATTGTTGGTGTGCTTCTTAATAAACAACACGAATTCATCTCTTAATCTCGTTTTTTAATTCTATATTATAAGGTAGTTGTTCCCTTAAAATTATCAATGCAACGAAAATAATTTGATGAGTGTCATGAGTTTGAGTGATGACTCTAAAAAATGTTACAAAAACGTTGTATTTTGATGCTACATTGTGCCTTGGGCTCTAATCAACAACACACCAGCAAATCTTCCTGACCAAAAAGTTGGCAAAGATATACGACTATACGTATACCCGCTTGAGAAACTAGTCTGCAGCCACTTTGAAAAGGCACAATGTAGGTCTTGTTTCTCCATGTAGCAGAGGAATCTTTTCCAAATTCACAATACAAGGGTAAGCGCAGCAACTGTGTACTTGAACATTTGGATTTACAAACCTTCACAGACGACACTGAATCTTCCAAAGAGTTATTTCAACTTTCATTCTCTACAAACGTCTGTTGGCTTCAGAGACTAAACCGTCAAAAGCTGAATACTTCTATACTTTATTAAGATAGTCTGAAAGTGAAGACTAAGTCTTCTTACACAAACAAAACAAACCAAAAACCAGGACAACTAATTGACTCCTAAACAAATGGAGTTTATTCTGCAACTAATCAAACCCAACTGTCTCGTAATCAGATTCATCAACATACATATAAATTTAATTGAAACCAGATATCAGTAGAGATAACCGTATGCATTCGTAGAGTTGCAGACGCGTCGGATTTCGCCTCGATGCCCGCTTAATACGTTGACTCTGCCTAGCTTCATCATCGCCACTCCGAAGTCTCGAGAAAACTCCGCTTTCGCTCTGGCGTAGTAATCGACAAACCTCCTGGTACTCTCATCCTCGTAGAGAATCGCGTCTGAAGGAATTACACCTCGCCGTGACTGGATGTTGGCGAAGATATGGCTGTCGAAATCCCTTTCGCCGTCCCAGTCCAGTGGGACCCTCACATTGGGGTCCCCGCCTACTGGACAACTGGCCTGCAAAGCCTGGGAGAAGTTGGAGTCCATGTCTGGTCTAGGCGTGACGAAGAAACAAGCGGTCTGACCTATGGTATGCGCACCTGTAGAATGGTTAAAAACAAACACATTAATAATCCGATTATAAACTTTAAAGAGAAATAGAAGCAGATAAAGTTTTGGATGATGTTATATATTATACTTCAAAAAGAAAATAAGAAAGAGTTTTTTACCTGCGGTTAGCAGAACCAACTCCCTGTCAGAAAATCCAAGTTTTTTAAACTTGGATTTCAGTACCTCCAGACTTTCCCGAGGTCCAGGTAAATTTGCCGCGTTCCTCGCGCTAGATGTGAGTCCGTCCCTTCTACCGGTAAGTACCGGGTAGAATGGTCCTCCTACCAGTGACACTGCGTCCCGTGCCGCCAAAGTCACTACATCTGCGCAGCTGACGACTCCTGGGCACATGACTTCCAACTCCGCCTTGATGTCGTCGATGACATCAAAGCCCATGACCCCAGCATTTCCAGGAGCCCACGTCTCATCGTTTGGGTGACGGAGCAGTATGCTCGCGTCGCACCCCTGATCATAAGAGAAAAAAAAAATGTCGAATTATACTTGGATCACAAGTAATATGTAAAAAATTGAAAACCCTGAAACGAATTACAAAAACAACAACAAATAAAAGTGTTCACTAACCTGAACAAAGCAATCGTGGAATTGAAGACGCAGTAACGCCGCCGCCAGTGAGCCATCTTTCTCCACCTTCTTCTGAACAACGCCTTGGACAACGGTTTCCGCTCCGGGACATGTTTTCCGATAAAAATCGAGAGTAATCTGGTCTTTAGACGGGAAGATCAAACCAAAATTACTCAAGAGTAGTCCGAATGAGCCAAGAAGATAGAGAGACAAAGTGAGAATCTCCTTGAGTCTCATTTTCTGTAGAATGAGAAGAAGTACTAGAAGTAGAAGAAAATGAAGAAGAAGAAGAAGATGAAGAAAAAGATCGAAGTGGAAGAAACTCCACAAGTATTTAAAACTTGCTTCCGTTCACTGGTATGTTGGTGAAGAAGGAGAGTTCAAGCTCGTGAGGTTGGTATGAGGATGATGAAGGTGGGGAAGATTGCATATGAAAAAGTGGATTCTGTGTGGGTTTCTATTATCTTTTGTATTTCTGTGTGATATTATAGGCAACTCTGTTGGAACGAGTCTTTTCTGTGTGGCTTTTGGCTAGCTTTTGGTTTCTGTGATATACTCAGTTTTGTGTGTTGATTCGTGTTTTCTTATAATTCTAATTTCTATCTCTATTATCACAAAAGCAGTCATAAACTTATAAGATACCAAAGTCTATTGGTAAAATTTTACAATGGGATATATCATTACAAGGGAAAACGAAACAAAAATCACACTGTTACATAGAGACAAACACAATATTTAGTTAGAGTTTAATTCATAAAATATATTTATTTGAAAAAAATTCATAATAAAATAAATAATTCCGCAAATATAATTTTTGAAAAATTAGTAAAGCTAGTGTTTTTATAATTAATACCAAAAGTAATTCAAAATTTGTAATAGATAAATTTTTTTTGTATTGCCACAAAATAGTTGGGTCTGGATTCAACAACAATTGTGATTTTGGTTCAAAGTCTTTTATTTTCCTATTCTATTAAGCACGTTAGCATTTATGCTAGTAAAGGATATATTTGGCAAAGGCTTGTTTCTGTGAAAGAGTTTTTTGCCTTTATCTTCACATACCCATACCATATGTATGTCTATACCTTACAATGTATAGTTATATATAGTCTATAATACATTTCCGTGTAATCTCTCCATAAGTTAGAGACTTTTACGGTATATTTGTTAGATAAAATTAAAAATTACTTCAATTATATTTCGTGTAACGTCACACCTTTTACACTAAGGGAGATTTTGAAAAATACCCTAATTGGGTTTTAAAATTTGAAAAATACCTTTTCTCTTTTTTCTTTTGTGGAAAATTATTTTTGTAATAATATAAAAAGACTTTTTATCCTTGTTTCAATATTACGAATAACAATTAAACAAAAAAAAAAGTATATATATATATATATATGAAATAAGAAAAATGAAAACAAAATATTCTCACGTAATCTATCCTTGTTTTTAGCTTGTAGAAAATTTTCTTAATATTAATTTTTATGAGACAATTTGAAAGTATTATTTTTCTTCTTTTAAGATTGTTACAAAATTATATATAAATATTATTAATGTATCACATAAATATTCAGTATTAGATATAAGATTTTATTAATGTATGAGATAAATATTCGTTATTACTTTAGTAATTTAAAAATCATTAGATAAGTTTTTGATTTTATTGATGATTATCTCTTGAAATTTGTTTGTATATAAATCAACTCTATGCTTTTCTCATCATAAACAACGAGTCTGGAATCTTTTAAATTTATTTATCAAATATCAAATCTTTTTAATTTATTTAATTTAGACATTAAAAGATATGCAACATTTATCGGTGTATTTTTGATAGAAAAGTTATTCAGAAAATAAAAAAATTATTGATTAGGATAATAATTAGATTAAACATTTTTAAAAAAAATAACAGATTAAACCAAATTTTATTAAATACAGAACTCTTTTTCTTTAAATTTTTAATGAGACTATTTTAGTCTATTCATACAATAAAAATTTTATTTTAAACCAAAAAAGAGAAAAAGCTATTTTTCAAATTTTATAACCCAAAGAGGGTATTTTTCCAAATTATCTCTTACACTAATCCCCTACCTTAAATCAAATAACTAAGGAAAAAGGTAAACATAAAAGTAAATGGAATCTACATACACATGCGTGAAAAGTTTTTATTATTTCTCATTAATAAAAAGAAATGACAAATTCCGACCCAAAAAAAAAAAAAAATGACTTGTGTTTTGACTTGTTTCGTAAGAATAAAGAGTGGATTTATGTTTATCGAGTCAGTTAACTTCTCATGGCAAATACGTCGTCGTTTTTTCATGGTTTCTTCTTTCTACAAGATTAATCACATACATGTATGTATAGTTTATTAGTATGTATGTACTAGTACATGTATATATTGGTTATTTGATTGTATATTTTGTTTCTTTTTATTCCATTTTGATTGTTTGTAGTTCTTGAGATGACTTTTGACTTTTGTTTTTTGAAAAAACCAATATATCACCAATCAAGATTTTATAAAAGTAGTTTTCAAAAAATTAGGAAAACTAGGATTTTGAGATTTTTTTTTTTGTCGACGGATTTTGAGGTTTAAATTCTAAATAAAACGAAAAAAACAATTTTAGTTGCATATTCATTTTATTCTATATAAAATAATTACATCAAACAATTTTTTTTTATCTCATCTCTATATAATTTTATTTTACATTACTTATAATATATGTATATTTATGATATTTTGTGAATTGCTTTGTTTCCTGTAATTATTTTTGTTTAAAGAACCAGGTATTTATTTTTAAAAATTTGAACACAATGAAAAAAAAAAAAAAAAAGATCAATGACATACTTATAAGAAAGCATTTTACAAAACAAAAATTATTTATAATTTTCACTTTTTTGCTTTAGTATTAATAAAACTCATGCAATTTATCTTTACTCTCTTAGATATTTTTGTTGCAAAAATTTCTATTTATATACTTTGGCAGTGCTTATAATTTTTTTAATTGTAAATAAAAAAATTTTAAATACATGCATAAACTACTTATATAAATTTGGTAACTTATATAAAATAAACAAAATATAGATTAAAAAACCAAAAACTAATATAAGTTGACATTCAAGTTTTTGAGAAAACTAAAATCTACACTAAAAACCAAAACCCAAAAACTATTTTAGAATCTACAAAAATTCATAAACTTTAGAGCCACAGTTTAATAAACTAAGTTGTTTTCTGGATAAAGATTTCGTTTTTTGGCTTTTAATTTCTTCCATATTTTTATTTTTTATAATTTTTTTTAAACAAAATCTACAACTAACATATCAACCTAGACATGGTATATCTCCCACTATTCTGTTAATTTGCAAGCCAATAATCGGAAGTTGATGTGTCGGAAAGAAGAAAACTAATTACTATTAAGTTATAACTACAATATTCACCTGACACACACATGAAAAGAAAAGCAAAGACTTTGAAAAAATCGGAAGGGTCCAGTAAGTTTGTTCTTATTGGAATTGGTCCCAAAAAATCTGAATGGTCCATGATAAAGATTAACATGAATTACAAGATATAATTGTTCACTAATTAGACTTAGATTGACAGAAAATAATTGATAATTAACTCAACTGTCACTATTTAATTATTTGGTACCAACAAATATCAGACTGATTACGACACATCCTTTAAAACATAGCTAGATACGATTTAAATGCAATGTTTAAAAACTGTGATTATTGGTTACAAACTTAGCAACAAAACAAGAGATGGGTCATTGGTCTTTTAAAGAAACTAGAGCCACTTGCTCTTCTTCTAATCCATCAGATGAGTGTATTTGCCAGCTTTGCATGTATCAAAGCTACTTGTATTTTGATTCAGTAACAATTTACTTTTATATAAAACTATTTGTGCTTAGGTTTGGTCCAGTTTCATTTTTTCCGGTTTGTTATATCATATCAAAAAGAAATTGTGTAACCTAAGTTATGGATAAGAGAATAATTACGTTAAAGTTATCAAAAATATATTATTGAATATTGTTCATAAGAACTTTTTAAAAATAATTAGGCAACGCATCATAATAAAAAATCGAAATCAAATAAATGTAAATTTAAACATTTAAAATATAATTCGAATATACTAAAACTATAATTGAAAAGAAGGATAAAGGGAAAAAAAAAAACAGTGTGAAATTAGAATTAGAAAAATGTAAAAGTATTATAGAAAATCAAAATCAAACCAAAACACTTAACTATGATTGTTTGTTCAGCTTTACTTGCCCACCCGTAAAAAGTTTGACCACATTTGTAACAACGAGTGCAATTTCCACTTCACTGACAAAAATTGCAATCTACATTATTTAAGAAACAAACGATTTGCATTTAAGAAATTTGAATATATACCCATCTCTTACTCTTGAAAATTTGTCACTTTTTGTTAGTCATCCAAGATAAAGTTGGAAATACCTTTTTAGTGTATCACCAAAATATAAATAGCATGATATCATGCAAATCTGACTGTACTTATCATCATAAATAAATAATAAATAAGTTAGGTAACAAATCAAGCCGAACTTGTTTTGAAAATATGTTTTTAACATTGGAATCAGAATATATATATATACCCATATATCATCTATAGACATTCATATAATTTACAATATTATTAAATACCAAATTANGCCCCGAAAAAAAAAAAAAAAAAAAAAAGGTTTCTATTGAACACTTCTTCCTCCTTTTTAATTTGTCTTTATGTTCCCTTCGTTTCATATTAGATTTTCTAGCTCATATCATTTCCATGTTATGGTTTTTAGATTTATGGGTATCTATTTAATTAGTTGCTTTTTTATCATGTTCATATAAAAAATTAGACATCCTTCTATAATTTATATAGTTATTTAAGGAAAATAATAACTAGATTACCATCATTTAGTCTTAAAACTTATAGTATATGACTATTAATGAATTCACGTTGAAATAGTTAATTTGAATATCATATTAGAAGAACTAGTTATTGACAGTTGATGCGGTGGTCTTTGGGTATCTTTGATTGAATATAATATAAATTTTATCACATCAATGTTCTCATCTTCATTTGCTGGATGCCCAATATTTAACTTTCAGATTTTGCCTATTTATGCTGTTTGCTCCCCGCTTATAACCACCACATACTAGAAGAGATGGATCATGCTTAATATATATAATTAATATTAGAAAACCTCAAGAAAATGGATGATGAATAAAACTAATATTTTGAATAATATGTAGGGCCTCGTTCATTTATTTGTCTATTCGTTAACTTTGACACTGATTTTCTCCAAATTTGAAAAATTCTATATAAAAAAGGAGAGAGAAAAAATGAAGAAACAAAAAAAAACTACCTGAGAAGAAAAAGGTCTCAATCGAATTGGACCACAAATAAGTTATTCTATCGTCAGTCTGGTAAACTAGATTAGAAGATAATTTGTTGTAATATGGCTACATGCTAAAACTTATTAGTCATATAATTATAAATTACCATTTTAGCTTAATTAAAAGTAAAACTGTCATTGTTATAGAATATATATATGTAGATGAAATCGTCTGTGAAGATATATCAAAGATTCATTAGAGAAAGAAAAAAAACTAATTTTCATTAAGGAAATAATTATATAGAAGGTATATAAAGAAACTTAGTAAATTAAATGGAATAGAAAAGGTTCAAAAAGCGTGAAAGTTAGCGTTAAACATTATCACGTGTAAAAAGATGCTAGAATTTTTTTTTTTTTTTTTGGGTCAACATTTAAAGAATCACTATAAGCAAATAATTGTACTTGGTGAGAAAAAACTATAGATAAAGGCAGAACAATATAACTCAGAATGTAAAATGTGTTTTAAATAACAGCTATTTATTTTACTTTATGTGAGTAAATTAAAGCTGGAAACAGATTCTAGGTACAGGTAACAGATGTCTGAAAAAAGATATGAAAACGAAACTAAATTTTGAATTAGGCATGCATTTTGTCTTATGGGCCATATTCTTTTTCCCTTCTAAGATTCTTTCTATTATATTTTAATATATATATTATCTAAATTATGAGATAAATTTCTACTTTCTGCATGGAAAAATTACCGTCACGAGATTTACTATAATTCTTTTGTTATCACAAGTTTTTATTGATTTGTATTTGAGTTTTCACCATGAATATATCAGTTATTTAAAATTATCTTTTTCACCATTAAAACCATCACCAAAAATGAAAACGATAACCCAAAATGATATAATAAAATCGGATCAGTTAGATGAAAAAAGATTGAAATTTTATTTTCTTGATGTTCGGATGTCTAATAATAAAAAAATTAAGAAAAATGAAGAAACCTGCTGAGAGGGTAAGAGGACGACACGTCTCAAGCACAGATCGAAATACGACGAGATTAATGTATAGAATCTTGTTTCAAAATTTACTCAACTTTATACTATTAAAAAACATCACCAAATTAATGTATAGAATCTTGTTTCAAAATTTACTCAACTTTATACTATTAAAAAACATCACCAAAAATAAAGATTCAAAAATTCAATAAGTGTTCTTTAAGTGTCTTTTGAGAACATCGACTAGAGCTCTAGCGGATGCGTAGAGTGCGGTTAACGGGTGAACAATCAAATGAAATCCCATTTCTTTGAGCTCCTCAGATGTGTGTAATGGCGTGACTCCGCCTTCAATCATATTGCAAACTCTAAAACCCTTTGTCCGTTTTACCAATAGACTTTGGTATCTTATAATTATCTCTATATAAAATCATTTTATATATATTACTTATAAAATCTGTATATTTATGATTTTTTGTGAATTGCTTTGTTTCCTGTAATTTATTTTAGTTTAAAAAACCAGGTTTTTATTTTTAAAAATTTAAACAGCATTAAAAAAACACTAAAGTTCAATGACATACAAGTACGCACATGCAGCGTTATCTTTCGTGATTATTTTTACTTTATGTGAAAACACTTTCTTTTGTTTTCCACTATCAAAATGTTCGTTTTATTGATTGATCTACAGATACAAAATAATAACATATTTAGATGAAAAAAAAAATTTAGCTTTCAATTTTATATTTTTAAAACAAGGTTATTGGTAGTCATTTACAAAAAAAAAAAAACAACAACAATGCTAGCTGTTGTGTTAAAAATACAATATATATAAGCTTAATTATGAATATTATTATCTTAAATTTTAGTTGCTATAGTATAATTTTTCTTTTTTGGTTTGTCTCTGATATTTAAAACGCTAAGTAGAAATGATTACATTACGTTGTCGTTTAAGCTGGATAAAGATGGTAGAGAAATGGAGTTTTTGTTTTCTTTCCCTGAGTCTTGTTTGCCTTTTGAATTATATTTCGTCATCTTACCCGCTCCATTGTGTTTTTTGGTTGTCTTTTACATATTATGAAACTTGATTATTATTACATCTATTGCGCACACACATGATCGACACATCCACTATCTTCTCTCCAAGATTCCCCTCTTTTTTTTTATCGTGGCTTTTTGGTATACGTAGTTTTATTTTGCAACCATGATTTCAATAAAATCTCCAACTAAAAACCAAACATAAATTATACAAAACTTTCTTAGATATATGAAGCTCCATATATATACCTGACACATGCAACACATAGTATTTGATCGCATATATTTTTGTTTTTATTTTTATATTGGAACAGGCATATATTTTTGTTAATATTTTCTTTCCAATCAAACACCCATGCTTGCTAATTATGCTTCTCATTTCTTCTAAATATTTGTTTAAAAAGAAAAATTTCAAAAGCAAAACCTTTTTCTTTTATTATGGTCAGTGCTGCGTGTTTAATCAAGCATGTTGTTACTTTGTATGTATACGAACACATAGAAAGATCGAACGTTAAAAAGATCAAACATGTAATGATTTGTGTAAGCAATTATTAATGAAAGCAGTTATTAATGAAAGTCGTGGAACCATAGAGAGATAGGACAGAAACACCTTTCTTTTTTCGTGACTTACTTTGGGATGGAAGCACAACTTTTTTTTATGTTCTTTGTGTTATAATGTTCTATATACTTCGGAGATCAGACACAACAAAGGCGAGAAAACTAAAGTGGATGGAATGGGACCACTTTCCTAAAATAGAGAGACCACACCAAACTCATATAACTTATAGTACGAAAAAAAGAAGATACTTTTATAATTAATTATTTTAATAAAATTTAAATATTTTAAAATAATTACTTTGGCATGATTCTTTTCTAGGGGTTTTTTGGGAGTTTTTTACTTTTTTTTGTCATGAGGGATATATATATATATATATATATATATATATATATATTTTTTTTTTTTTTTGAATAAAGATGTTAAATATATATATATATATATGTAGTATGTAGATGTTAATTCAATAATTGGAGTCCATAGAAAAAGTTAAACAAAGTGTGAAATTATTTCCCAGGCATGTTTTTGATAACTTTTGCTTTGTCATTGATATTAATTTGGTTACATATAGTAGTGAACATCCCACAAAAGCATTGGTTAAACTTTGACACTTTTATTACTATGTTTAGAAAATTTACTTTCCTGATTGTTTTTACTTTCTGTGAAAGCATTTCTTTTCTTTTCCACTAATATAATCAGATTTTGTGTGAAAGCTCAACATATATATATTTACTTTTTCCAACTATATATATATACACCATAAATAACATCATCATCTTGAAAACATAATATGATCAGAAAGTTATGGAGATGTGTCAACGTGATAATAAGATTCCACAAACTATCACAGTTACTAGCTAGTAATTTTAAAAAGAAACATCACGAAAAAAATAGAAACTATTAGAGCTTAGAGTTTCTTTCTTGGTTTCTTGGCAAATACGGACTTCCCTATGTGTCAGAAGACAAGATGAGCAGTGATCCATCGAGATATATAGTCTATGTTTTTGATCTACCTAGTATTTGCTCTTGAGAAGAAGATAAAAGATTCTTTACTGTTTTGGTCTAACTTGTGAGATTTAGTGGTAAAGATATTTTTTTTTCTTCACAAGTTTTCTTTTCTTTTGAGTTATGAATCTTCTTGTCTCACATATCGCAAATGGATTCGGGTGTGCATTAGGGACATTGCAGTTAATACTGTACTTTGTATACATCCGAGTTCAGACACGACAAAGTGCGAGAAATCTGAAGTAGATGAAAATGGGACCATGTATCTAAATTAGAGACCAAACCAAACCCACATACCTTATAATAAAGAAAAATGTAAGAATTATTTATATATATATCTTGTAAAAATAATTAAATTGGGTTTATTGCATATATGATTCTTTTCTAGGGATTTTTTTGTTTGTTATGTGTAGTATTGCAAAATAATTTTTTTTAATTAAAATGTACAATATAACAACACTAAAAGCTAGAAAACAATATTTCTATATAACACAATTATACATTTACAAGATATGTAATGTATACTTTCGTCAACAACAAAAATTCTTGGTATGTAAACTTATACAATTATGCACTTCCATATATGTATACATTGATAAGAAATTGGAAACCGGTTAAATCAAACTGACCAATGATTTATAACTTTTCTTTTATTTACCTCGGCCCAGTTTTAACACCATAACTAAATAGTAAAACCATATTCCTAATGTAATGTCATCAAATTCTAATTTTCTTTTCATTTTTTTTTTATCTCTCTCATAAGTATTTTTTTTATTAACTCACTAGTCAAAGTCTAATAAAAATTCAAATGTTTTGAGGTGAGTTTTTTTGGAAGGTAATGATTTGGGGAAAGCAATTATTATTAAATGTGAATGGAACTATATATAGAGTAATAGAGAGTTGAGACAGAAACTGTTGGGTGTAAATGGTACCAGCTGAATCTGGCTGAATGTGGAATCTGGCTGAATTTATTT